>CM068372.1:20240056-20282556 GCA_034769895.1 Magicicada septendecula
CTTTACTCTTGTTAAAATGTAAAACGTTGCAGGTAAACTACCTCTCTCCCTTAACCGATCTTTACCATAATTAGAATTCCTTGAGTCTTCTACATGTCGGGTACATATGCAAACAAATTATTTGAATCTGTTTGAATTTGCGGCAGTTATCGTTCGCCATAGAAAAAATTTTACTCAGGCACACAGACAGACATAGACACGCAGACACATTTCGGAAAACGACTTTTCCTCATGTTTTGACGGTAGTACAATCAGAATCAGCCCTTATCTCGAACACGATTTTTTTCTCCATCACCATACTTCCATTTCCATATGGAAGTAAAAAGGTTTTATACAAAAACAAATAATACAGCTTCGGGAATACAGCTTAACAAATCAATTTGTTTGCGTTCCCTGCTATATGAAGATGACATACTGTAGTTCTTATTCAGGAAAATGAGGATGATTTACAAAGCGCTATGTTTCAATTACAACAAGTAGTAAGTGACCACTCACTGACAATTTCAGTAAAAAAGACTAAAGCTATGGCCTTTAAAGGTAAATATCCAGAGAGTTATAAACAACTTTCTTAGGACAAGTGAACCGTTTTAAATATCTAGGATGTGCAGTAAGCTACGAGTCTAAATATGATACAAAAGATAAGATAAATCAATTTAGGAATATTTGTGGTACGATTCATAGAAATCTTAGAAATAAAACAAGACGCAGCACAACGATGAATCATGACAAAAAGGAATGCGGCAAGACTCAGGATTCTGAAATGCAGTATCTTCAAAGTATTTTAAATATACATTGCAAGATAGAATTAGAAATGTGGATCATGGAAGTAAAAATGAAAAAATGTAAATAAGTAACAATAAATAATTTTAAAATGTAAAGCGGTACAGCGTTTATTATGTCGGATTGTATATTGATAGTGTATATTGATAGTGTACATTGATAGTGTATATTGATAGTGTATATTGATATAAGATCTTCAGTGTAAAAACGGAGGCCGATCTGTTGCAACCACTAAATCGGGAATGTCTACATCGAGCTGAATTGTTGCTAACCACGAAGAGACGAATCTGTGAGACGGCTTCTGTTGTGTTTCTTGATTAACGTTGTTGTGAAGAAAACGGTTTCACACTGGTACGTGCTTTTAAACATTGACGTATCTCATGCCCATCATCTTCTTAACGGTTTTACGCTTTAGCGGTCTGTTCCTATTCCACAGTCCACCTTTTCTTAGGTCTACCAACGTTTCTTCTGTCTCTAGAGTTGTAATCTTTCGCTATCTACGGTATTCTATTGTCTTCCATTCTATTTATGTGTTGAATCCATTTACTTCTGTATTCTTTTATTCTTTTATTAACTGCAAAAATGTGTAAATCACTTGTTATCTCTTCATTTCTGATATGTTGTTGTCTCCTACACGTTTTAATTGATCTCAGAAATTTCATTTCTGCTGTTTGTATCTTCTGTTCATTTTTTTTCTTTATGACCCAAGTTCCACAACCAAGTTTCAGCAGTATAGGTATTGCCATTGATTTATAAAATTTTATTTGGATTTCTTTTCTCCATTTATTTCTCCACGTTCTCCAAATCGTTCCACACATCCTTGTGAAATTCGTCAGTTTATTTTCTATATCTCTCAGTGTATCTTCTAATTCTAATTCTCAGTTCAGACATTTACTCACGTAGCTATCTGTTTTGCCACTCGAACGGATAGTTACAGAAACTGTTATTCTTTTGGTCCAAATTGACCGACAGTTGTGTACGCTGAAATTAATTTTTCAGGCTGACAGGCTGTGGTGAAGAAAAGAAAAAAAAATCATCACGCTTTTTTTGTGTTTACCATTACAAAATATATGCTACCTCACTGTCCCAGGTACTCGTAGTTACAGACTTGATCTGGAGGCTGAAACGTCACCTTGGCTTTTGTGGTGCGCCCAGCAATTCAATCCAGGAGCGTTTAATTCCCCCTACGAGTTCAGCCGGTGGCGCGCCAATTCTCCGCCCGTCTCTACATTCCTCCAACGGTTTCAGCCAGCTACTAGTAGTGTTGTATCCTGCCTAGCACATAGACATAACCCGTGTTTATTAACACAATTCTCCACCCGTCTCTAGATTCTCCCAACGGTCTCAGACAGCTACTAGTAGTGCTGTATTCTGCCTAGCACATAGACATAACCCGTGTTTATTAACACAATTTGGTTCACCTTGAATCAAATGTCAGTTTCCTCATTATACGTAAACCAGCAATTCCCCAGTTTCAACCATTAGTTTGTTGTTTTCGATAAAATAGTCTATTAAGTCTTTTTAGCCCTTATTAATTTTTATTTATTATTACTTCCGGCTGTACAATGTTTACACATTTTCCGGAACCAAAGACTACAGAAGTGACTGAATTCTCAGCTTCCAGTGCTGTTTGTCCATCCAAAGATCTTCTTAAATTTCTCGTTCCCTCAGTACAGTCTGAATTTCTTCTATCCATATGATAGGAGGTCTTCCAATTTCCCTTTTTCCTGGTGGGGTCTATTACATAACTCTTCTTGGAAATCTTTCCTGTGCCATTCTTTTCGTGTGTCCATACCACCGTGATTTTTTTGTTTGGATAAAATCAACCCCTATTAATTATTAATAACCAAATTAATATTATTGTCTGAATTACCACAGATTATTTTCACACAGCTTAAGAATACTGTTTTAGTAAGATATTTTTGTTTATCTTGAACCAATCTTTAATCAAATTGCTATTTAAACAAATAACTATTTAATATTAAAAATCGAAGCGTTTCTTCTCAAGAGACAAAACTTCCCTCCCGCCTACGGTTTACTGGTCGGAGGCGAGGTTGATATTCTCTTCCTTACCTAAGAGTGTTTTTTAGTTCTGTAAATATTCATCTTTAAGCCCCATCTCTTATTATTTTTCATAAAAAACCGCCACAAAACACGCCTCGCCATTTTTCATTTTTAGACGCATGAAACAATAGGGAACACACAGTCAATGTAGGCATATCCTAGCCCCATGATTTAAAATATGTAAAAAAATAAACTAAAAAAACGAACTTAAATGAAGTTCAACAAACTTAAGAAATCTTAAAAGTGAATGAAAAATTCTTCGAAAAATTTATAGCCCTAAGAAAAACTTAAGATGGGTACAGGTATAGACCCAAAGAAGAGCTGTACAGGGATCTGGAAACGGTTTTACGAAGTAAAAGACTGATATTCCTTGGACATATGATTTGGGTGAATCGGTCCAGATTAAATAAACAAATTTTCAAATATATTTGGCAATTTGCCAGTCTGAAACTGGGTACCTTTTTGAACGACTGTGTAGATAGAAATACATACAGGAACAAAATTCAAAATCTTGAGAAGAAGACGAGAAAGGGGTGGACAGTGGAAAGGAAGACGGCGCATAGTGTGCGAATGAGGGCCTTCTGGCAGGATGAGAAAAGGGAATGATTTTCGCGTGGTCCACGGCTGGCCTGTTCGTGTAAAAAAATTTTGGACATGGAAGTTATGTATGGTTCTCCATACCGATTTCTTGCATTCACAGTCGTCTTCGGGTGCCAATATCGCACTTCAATTTGTGCAACTCTCATGGAATCCTCCGCGTGAAACATCCTGTTAACAATTCACATAGATTCCGCAGCATTTCCATTTCCAAATAGATTGAAATGAACGTCCAAAGTTACAGAAAACTTGAAGGACGTCATTGTGAGTGCCACGATCATACAAACGCAAGCCTACAATCGCGTTACTTTACGGTGGCCGCTTCGTAGCTGCGCGAAAAGTGATGGTAGTGGGGAGACTCAGTGTGCTCAGTGGTAACACTTCGTTTCAGAAACGTCCGTCTTACTGTTGCTACAGCCGGCTTTATGGGTGCCCTTAAAATTAATACAATTCGGGTTTTACACATTGTTGACATTTCCGGATTTCATTCAACTAACTACTACTTGTAATTTTACTCATTTTACTCGAAATTGTATCACATATTATTTTAATACTAGAACAATGTTATTTGTTACATAATGTAAATAATAAATAATTACTAGTATTGGCCGCTTTTCTATCCTGAATAGTTTTATTTTCCTGAGATATTAATTTATTTTTGCCCTTATCTCTAGTTGTTCATTTAATACACTTCTGTTGTTTCTAATCTTCTTCCATTTAAACTCTAAGTTTATAATAACCATCCTTACAGATGATAAGCTACTTTAAAAGTTTACACTAGACTTAAGAAGTTGATGAGGTTTTCGTAGCGTATTTATGTTTTTTCTGTTGGAAATAATAATTAAATGAAATGCAGGCTTGTACGATAAATCTTTCACGGTAAATGTTTTTGAAAACGCATCAACACTTACGCACTCGGTGAGATGTGCCGTTACACTGACAAAAAACAGGGTTCTGCGCATATTACTTTCACCAAGGTTACCGGCCACCATAAAAGACCCAAGTAGTATTATATGCCATCACTGGTAGGAGAAGAAAAGGAAATTATATTCGCGTGGTCTACGGCTAGTCTGTTCGTGTAAAAAAATAAAATTAAAAAACAATGCGTGGTGGAGAGGTGCATCAGTTGCTGAGATCTTAGGGGGTACGTTAAGGTATTGTTAAGGTATGCGGCCAAGGTCACTACAAGAGGCGGAATGTAAATACACAACCCGCGACCTCACTGGTAAGGAGCCATACCTATGTCCAGTGAATCCTCTACCATTATGTCTCGTATTCTCTATTTTTTCGTTTGTAAACACTGGAAAGAACGTGTTGTAATGCAGACTAACGAACATTGTCAGCGTTGAGTTTTACCAAAACCAGTACTGCTGAGTATTTAAATGGGTCACTAACTGTAACATTGTGTGGAAGATAAGCGCCAGTGCCACAGTAAAGGGGTTGATAAGGTACGGAGGCACGTACAGAGATCTGTAAACCTATGGATTGCCGTCTCATATGGTAGCTAGCGGCAAGGAGCGGTCCGTCTGCCCGTGCTACCCCCACCCTCTACTCAGGCAACTTTCCGCGCACTGCCATATGATTTGTATTGACAGTTGATGTTTTTCCTCATTGTGGAGTGGCTTATGATGGTGACGTTTCGTATTTGTGTTTTTCCTGTCATTCTGATATTATGCCTGACTCGTGTGCTGCATTTTGAGGAAAAGGATTTCGAAGTGGGCGGATTAAGAAGAATGCTGAAAAATGGTGCTCTTCCCTCAATTTTTGATTTCCCTCCTCATCTCCAAAAACAACAAACGAAACGAAGGAAGATAATTGTAAGAAATAAGGTAAGAAAGCAATTAATATGGGGTAATATTATTATATTAATACCAAGTAAAACTACAACAAAAGTTAAAAATAGCTGAAACATTTTTGAAAATGATATTAGGTTCAACAGTAACTATCCCACTTTGCTACTGATTGTTCTAAAAACCGCCATTATAAAGAATATTTAAATGTAAATGTTTAGCTTGGTCACTGATTTTGGATTTGTAAATGTTTAGTTGAACAGGATGAAACCATTGTATTATGATTTTTCATGTCTTGTTGATTGTTAAATTCACCACCAAACTAATTATTAAGTTAATTATTTACACTACTATGAAACGGTTAATTATTTTCTAACCAGCACGTGTTCTATTATTTTAAATAAATAATATTTTAATATCAATAAATAATATTTTAAATACCAGTAATATATCGAAAACCATTCATAAGAATGTATCAATGTACCAATATGCGATAATGTGTTAAGATGCCGAAAAAATCTACCGGCTAATTCACATTATTCCAGTAAGCGCCCGTGTAATGAGGCGCGGGTTGCCCGAGTAGTGGTGGGGGCAGTGGCGGACCGTTTTCCGAACACTGAGCCAGTGATCCATAGGTATTTAGATCTTTGGGCACGTATGAGCGAGACTGTTACGTCGATGGGGCCGCTCTGTTGGCTGAGAACGGATTCAATTAACCTGGCTCACTCATAAACCTTCATTCAGCTGCTGTATAGCGTTTCCGCTGTCATACACAGAGACAATATCTGCATACTATTGTGGTTTGGATTATAAAGAAATTAAAACCAACGACACGGATGTTATATACCGTTACGCCATTATAGAACACTCTACATGTTTCTCGGCAGAGTTCAGCAGTAATGTTTGTGTGCGTACGTGACACTCAACATGCGAGACAGTGTTACGTCATTCGGAACAATCTCGTACATTGGACAGTGTTGTTCGACGAGCTTCTCAACTAGCCCAACGGTGCGAGTTTCTGGCAAGCCCGTGCTGGAGTATCCTATAGAATTTTCGATTGCTTGTTAAGGACGCATATTATGGAACCCTGAAGACTATAAATAGCCCACACCTGCCGCTTAGTTTTCAGTTACTATCGGGCGATTTACACAGTGCCTCTCAATTGGTGCATTAGTGAAAAGTGATTATAGTGCGGGATTCTTTATAGTTGACATTATTACTTGTGTGGACAGATTAACTTGAATTATTGTACAAGAATAATCTTGTTGAATAACTTGTTGATTTGAAACTGTTAATTTAGATTAATTAAAGCTCGTGATTAGTGACTTAATTGGTATCTTGTGTTTTGTTTTCCACTGTACCGTACGACGATCAGTGAGACAGTCGTAACAATACTATCCGGAGTAATCTTGTATCGTTGATCGTCGTACGGTACAGTCGAGAACAAAATAGAGACACTAGTGAAGTCACTAATCATTAGCTGTATTAATCACAAATACAGTTTATAATCAACTCGTACAATATAATCCAAGTTGAATTTGTCCACACGCAATAATAATGTCAACTATAAAGAATACCGCACTAATTTATAACACAGCAACAGTTTGCTACAAAACTTCAACATCCACTCGGTCCGCGCTAAAGAAATCGCTGAATACCTGACTTTTATGACTGAAAACAAACCGGCTGTTATGACTTTTTGTAGGTAGCGCACGTGTTCGAGAAATTTTTCCATCCTCAATGTGGTGTGCCAGCTACTGCATATTTCAAGTGTTCTCCAGAGGACTCTCGAACATATTTAAACGCGGCCTTGACTGAGGCAACACCTGCTTGATTTCCCGGTGGAGAACGTTCGATATGGTTCTCGTTAAAGTATTTACTGGATCTGTCAACTATAGCAATCGTTTTGACTTTATAATCGGATAACTAATGTCCTCTAGCGAAGTTACCGGCGCCCTGTAGGGTAAGATCATCAATAGGAGACGACCCATTAGAGGTAATAAATGGGACAGTCTATAGAACATCATGTGGATGAGGCGTCATCCTAAACATTTTGTAGTCGTTATAAACAGTTTCTGCTGTTGTACAAGGCATCCAAGCGGCTGGAATGAGATTTTTCAGGCACGTAGCAGGATATACTCTCCATGATCATAGAAGAAACACAGGTATACGGCAGGAACTGAATATTATGTGTATACTCGACATGATCGCCCAGTATCGGCTGAATTGGTGGGAACATCTTTGCCGAATGGATGACTGCCGCATCCCCAAACAACTCTGGAACTATAAGCCGAGCGGACGGAGAGGTGTGGGACGTCCGAGAAAGCGTTGTAGTGACCAGCTCTAATGTTTGCCTATTTCAGACCCGGAACAAAACCATCCTTGGTTTAATCCGTGAAGATGATGATGTTTACTGCTGTTTGAGAGAAGAAAATTACGCAAATCTTGTTTGGAAATGCTTTCTTTCCCTTCTTCGAATTATACAGACTTTGTTAGTTGTGTTATATCGGAAATAAATCAATGCGACACGCCGCTCCTTCAAGCAGGAAGTAGCAACTTATAAGTGTGACATGTGTCTGTTTGTCACACAAAAATGTGATTGACTTCTCTTTGTGGTACACTACATCCGCATAGAACAGACGTTTCGGCCTTACCGTTGAAAGCCATCTTCAGTGTCAAACGACCGATAACTGTTACGGATCTTTACCGGTTAACCACAGTACTGTGGCAATCTTATGACTGGTGAAGATCCGTAACAGTTCTCGAGTTGTTTTACGCTGAAGATCGCCTCCAACGGTGGTACCGAAACGTCTGATCAATGCGGGTGTAGTGGCCCACGGCCTAATAGCCCGAAGAGAAATCAATCAGATTTCAACAGAATGGACGCCTTTGATCAATGGTTCCCAAACTTTCAGTCCGCGGACCTCCCCCCTAAATAATTTAAAAATTCACGGACCCCGTCTGAGTTCTGAAATAAAATAAACAGTAAATATGGTAGAAAGTCTTATATTTTAATTAAAATCTATTAATTCAAAATTTTCTTAACTTTAAAAATTATAATACGCGTATTAATTATATCAAACATAGTTTAATGTGAACAATTAAGCTGCTTTTGAACAATATATTGGGTTACAATATTATTGGGTTTAATGTCTGATAATGTCAGTATTAAGTCACTCTCGACATCAAGTTGATTTCTTAACTTTGACTTCAAGTACGTGAGCAGGAAGAATGCGGTTTACCACAACTAAGTACAGGGAAACATGGTTTAACGCTTCAAAGCTTTTTTAGCGAGTCATTACAGGACAGTCAGTCATTACATATAACCAGACGTCAGCTACCTGTATTTGCGACAACTGTAATTTTAATGAACTTTCAGTTGAAAGTTCTGCCAATTAATCTTCTTTCTGTAGTGTAAGAGAGAGGTCCAGTCAGTTCGGCTGACAAACAGATCTGCTACACGACATGATTTAAAGACATTATTAAAGCCATTAGTTAGAAATAACTTTTACAGTTACAATTAGTTTGAACCAAAAAAAAAAAGAAATAATGGAATCTTCTACTAATTGTTTTAGGATTCTAAAGTTTAGATTTTAGAGCATAAAAAATTGGAGAAAATTACGGTATATTCTAATTTTTCTTAAAAATGTCTGCGGACCCCCTGAAACATTGTCGCGGACCATACTTTGGTAACCACTGCCTTAGATACCAAGTAAACACATAGTTTTGTTTTTCCTATAACAAGAAGTGTGATTGGTAACTACTGTTTAGTAATGTTACATTAGTTCATGTTTTGCATATTATGTGCCATAAGAAAGCTTCAGTATCTGGGCCGTCTCATGAGAAATGAACGGAGAATTTACTTATTGCAGTCCATACTACAGGGAAAAGTACTTGGACGGAGAGGAGTTGGGCGACCGAGAATATCATGGGTGAGAAATTTAAGGACCTGGTTTGGCATGAATACAACAGACTTATTCCGTGCAGCAGTACGGAAAGTTAAAACAGTCTGTATGATATCCAACATCCGAAACGGATAGGAACTATCAGAAGAAGAATATTATGTGCTACAGTTCGGACAGTTTATGCAGTCTTTACATACCTCCCCACTGACATACTTACACTCCATTATTCACAGACATAAATGTGTGTTGCCATGATTGATGACGTCATTAGCAGACTGTGACATAAATCATACAGTGGTGTGACGTCACCACTGTCGTGCCCTCTTCGCAGCTTACCATTTTATAATGTAAATGTACATTTGTTTTTTCTTTTCAGGTGCATTCGCTATAGATAAAGTAATTTTAATATAAGTATATTTAACTCTAATATTTTTACAAACAGAATTATCCTTTTGCACACCACTATAGAAAAATTATTCCGATTAACGCTTTCAAGCTTCTCAGATCATCGTCAAGCTTCTCAGAAATTTCCTATCTGACGATGAGCTGAGAAGCTTGAAAACGCTAATAGGAATAATTTTTCTATAGTGGTGTGCAACAGTGATAATTCTGTTTGTGATTACAACCTCTAACACAACTTTCTTAATTAAACTACTGATGTTTTTAATAAGGAGAATTTACGATATTCTACAATTAGTCGTTAGTTCACGATGATCGATTAACATAGTTGCGATTAGTGGCGAAACTAGATGTTGATGCGGGTAGGAGTTGTGACCAGTAGCGTGGCGTCCATGTAACCGCTGTTGCCGGCGACAACAATACTGGAAATAACAGAAAATAATATTACTTATATCACACGATAAATACTTTAATTATTGAGTAATTTGAAATCCGAACAATATTAGTTAGAGAAGCATAGCATTGCTTTCGAACTGCTCTGGGCGCTTGCACCATCTTGTGTTGTCGGCTCAGTCATCGGCAATGTTTTACTGTGTACGGTCATTGTCCTCGTAGCAGTTGCCACTGTACAAACTGTGGAGCGGGGAACACATTCGTCCACACAGTGTCTTGCCGCTGTATAAACCGGCAAAACCCTCAGTCAGCAGCTATGTTCCTTTTCGGAACTAACGTGCAGCAGATACTATGTACCTATTTGTGTTTTGTTCGTTTAGTCATGTGCTTTTTATGTTTTTCTTTATTAATTTTAATTCGATTATTTGTGATCTGATTTATTTATAATGAGAGTCAGATCCCGTTGAAGCGGGACCCTCTTCTTCTCCCAGCGAACGATAGAAAATGATCCAAAAAGAACAAGTGGTATAAGAAAAAATTCGTATTCATTTTTAGGTTTAGTTTTACGCCTATCACAACCGGCAACAGGTGTTATATACCCACGCCTCGCCACTGGGGATGAGACTACTTGAAGGCTGGATACCTCGTTTTCCTCAACGCAAATGAGAAATTCAGTAATCTTCTCACAAAATGTGTAACTACATTTTATATATTTTTTGCGCCTCAAAGTTTTTGAGTGAATTAAAGTGAAGTTGAAAAGTAAAACATATGAAAACGCGCTGGTTTCAGAATATTCTCTCTTGAATAATCGTTATTCAAATTGAAAGTGATAAATATCACTTTAATTCTAAATTTGTATTTTTAACAATGTTGTAAAAATGAGTTACCGGATATAGGCTACGAAATGTTTACTGATGATGAAATTGTTACATACGGATCCACAGAACCTACAGAAGCTAATGATGAAGAAGATGACCAGGCAATAAAACCTGTAATCCCTCATAAGGAGGCCATTCAATCACTGACTACAGCAATTAAGTGGTACAAAGGGCAAGATGAAGCAGAACTGACTAAAGTAATTTCTATTTCTTTTATGAATTTGCTAACTGCTATAATTTTTTATTGTTCGACTAAGCTTTTAGTCATTACTGACATCTTCAGGTCTTAAACAACGTCTATCAACTGTACGTTGTAGGCTTTTATACTTTAGGCCCCTCCCCTTATGTCATCGCCCCTCCTATTGGTTCTAGCTGCTACCGCTCTTCACGGGAACTTTGTCTACCTTTTTCCGTTAGGCACTAACGTCCGTCAAATTGTTTTAAGAATCTCCCGTTAATTTCTTCATTCTTGACTTATAATTTTTTTGTAACCTTTTACATTTCGTAATTTTTTAGTGTGTTATTCTTATTATTTTAAATTCATAAATCCCAATGAAAATATGGAAATAATCAAAGTAGAAAACAATCCGCAAAAAAGAAAATTAATAGAAGAACTAGAAATACTTAAAGTTAAAAAAGAAGATAAAAATAAGTTAATGAATATAAAAGTGGATTTTACAAATGAAGAAATATTTTATTATATATTAAACAATAAACAAAAATAAATTAAAATAATAAGAATAACACACTAAAAAATGACGAAATGTAAAAGGTTACAAAAAAATTATAAGTCAAGAATGAAGAAATTAACGGGAGATTCTTAAAACAATTTGACGGACGTTAGAAAAATGCCTGACGGAAAAAGGTAGACAAAGTTCCCGTGAAGAGCGGTAGCAGCTAGAACCAATAGGAGGGGCGATGACATAAGGGGAGGGGCCTAAAGTATAAAAGCCTACAACGTACAGTTGATAGACGTTGTTTAAGACCTGAAGATGTCAGTGATGACGGAAAGCTTAGTCGAACAATAAAAAATTATAGCAGTTAGCAAATTCATAAAAGAAATAGTAAGGATGGCTGCTAATTTAAACAATACGAAGAATAAAGTAATTTCGCTGCACGAAATACACAATTTGGCTCTTGAAAAGTACGATCGACAGAAAACAACAAAAGAATACTACAGATTTTTTCACAATCATTAAACGACTTTTTCTCAGCTACGGAGATTAACTCGTTTGGATTTGAACGTTTGCAGTAATAAATATTGTTACGCCATCGCAGAGCATTCCACGTGTTTCTCGGCTATTCCAGAGGAGTCCGGCTGTAACGTGTGTGTAGCCTACGTACGTATTGCTGCTACTTCGAGACGAAGGACAATTACGTGATGACAATCACGCGTCCGCAGCCGAGACTTAACCAGACTTCACAGCTCCAGGCACACTGTGTTCAAGGCTGCAAATAATTACGCCCTAGTGTTTTCCACTAGCGTTGACGCGTAGTATGGATTATTCTGGAATCTCAGCGGGGTATAAATGTAAGTACTCAGCGACGCTTAGTTTCAGTTTAAGTGGCGATTTATTACAGTGGGTTTCGAAGTATTGTGGCGAAGTGTTATGTATTTTATAATTGTGCGGGACTCTATCAGTTGACATTATTATTGCGTGTGAACAATTTTTATTTGATTTGTTGTAAGAGATTATCTTGTCGATCACAAACTGTTTAATTTTGATAGTTAAAGCTGGTTATTAGTGACTTTATTGGTGTCTTGTATTTTGTTTTCCACTGTACCATACGACGACCAAGTAGACCGTCGTAACAATTTGTTCGAGCCTAACATTAGTACTGAACGTTGATAGTGTTGTAATAAAACATTTTATTGGGTGTTTGCGTGTTTGCCAGGCCACACTTTGTAATGACAAAGCATCAATTTGCTTCACTCCTCCGCCGGTCACACGCACGCACGCGCGCGCGCGCGCACACACACACACACACACACAGGCTAACAAATCTCATGTTTATCGGACAGCTACCCTTTCAAGAAGAGCCAATATAAACAACTTTATATAAGCCGCAGAACGTCAGCAGCTTTGGACTAATATGGTGTGACAGACTGCTGAGTAAAATCATAATACCGTTAAGTACTAAAGAAGCATTTGTCAACACTCTGTGTGGCCGTCCCTAAGTAAAGCAATCCACTGCCACCACAACAATATGTTTACACAATAGATAATGAAGTCGTTGACATTACAGTGTTGTTTGTATGGCATTGGATTACTGTATATTTAACTTAGAATAATGTTCAAATTTCGGTGTGTATCGTTTACCAGTAATCGAACCTGTGTTTACCGTTTATAATTGTTGTTAAGTTCGCAGAGTAGATTCTGTGAGACACTTGCCACCTACTACAAATTACATGGGCTTCAGGTATATTATCATCTCAGATTCTACACGTGTTTTAGATAGTTTGCAGCAGGAGAACAGCTTAGAACCCATTATTTAAGACATAAACAACATAGCCCTTGATATCTTAACTAGACAGTGCAAGAAAATTATTTTTAGTTGGATACCATCGCACATCGGAATTAAGGGCAACGAAATTGCTGATATAGCTGCAAAAACTGCTACGTCGAGTCAATATCACCCTCACAAACTATCCCACAATGACCTTAAAAAATATCTTCATTTAACATTTCTAGAACACTGGAATGATGATTGGCTGAAGTTTCCACCCGCCAAGCTATTCCGAGTGAGAAAATGTATTTTCGAACAACCCTCACTTGCTACAGGCTCCAGAAGAAATTAAGTGGTCATAACAAGATTCCGTATCGGCCACACGCTGCTAACTCACAAGCACATCTTCACAAACGAGCCTCCTGCTAGATGCAATCACTGTGCCACGGTTTTGACAACTTTCCATCTCGTTTCAGAGTGCTCTGCTCTCGTTCATCTGCAAATTTAATATCCCTTCAGATCTTAGAAGAAGTTTAAATGACAAAACTACAGCCGCCGGAATACTTCTTCTCATAAAGGACATTCAGTTGATAGCAAAATTATAGGCACGGTCTATTAAATGTATAAGAATATTAAAACTTGTGTAATTTCTAGGACGTTTAAGTTAATGGATTGATATGTGGTCGAGATTGTTATTATTGTTTTATTTATTATTATGTAACCTGTTGTTACATTTATTGTTATATATTGTTTGTCGTTGCATATGTTATTACGAGTTATAATTATTATTACATATATGCTTAATATGGTATTAATTAATAATTATATATTTGCATGCTGTGTATTTATAATGTTTGTGTTGTTTGGGACAATATTTATCACTTTATTTTGCATTATTGCTGGTATATAAACAAATATCTAATTTAGTTTTCAAATCGTACCAGTTCCTGTGTATTTTGTTGCAAAGCTTGTCTCCACTAAGCACCTTATAGTTTAATATATGTTACTGCATCTGTGTAAGAATTTCTGTATGATTTACAAATTCATTTTTATAATTTTTGTAGTCGCTAATGACCGATGCTGTTGCAGCGACTTTATAAATAAATAAATATTAAAAAAAACATTGCAGTACAACAGAACTGAAATACGGTAACCAGTCAGCTTAAGTAATGTTTACAAATTAAACGTTTTATGTACACGAAGCCTGTTAGAAAGTACACTACACCAACCAATTGCAGAAGACTGACGCGCATGTACGAACAGTCACACTTCCGTCGGGACCCTTAGTCGGCAGTGTGATGGCATAAAATAGGCTTCCGTTTGTGCGATCCTCGCACTCACAATGACGTAGCGAATAGATCAGTGAATATGCATCAAGTTTTGTTTTGAATCTGGACGTTCATTTGAATCTATTTGGAAATGGAAATGGTGGAGAATCTATGTGAATATTATTAACAGGATGTTCACGCGGAGGATTACATGAGAGATGCTTAAATTGAAGTGTGATATTGGCACCCGAAGACGACTGTGAAAGCAAAAAATCGGTTTGGAAAACCATACAGGACTTCTATGTTTTAATTATTTATAAAATTATTTTTAATGTGTACCGTGTGGATTTGCTAGTTTTCCATCGGGTGTCTCCCCAGGTGGCGGATAGGAGTATGCTCACCAGATACGGGGGGTTCCGGGGAAGTAAAATACCCGACGGACCAAAACTAGCAGCTGCTGCCTTGTAGTTGGATATTGGTTTATCAAAGGCTAAAGGAAGTAAACCTTGATTAAAGATTGCCTGGTCCTCCAGGTTGGGGGTTAATGCAATGGACCAACTCCCCATTCATTGGAAAAAATAAAATGTTAAAAAGCAAATACATTGCAGCCGGATGGAGTCAATGAAGGTAAGTGAGAATTCAATCATTTCTGTAATCTTTGGTTTCGGAAAATGTGTAAACATTGTACAGCCGGAATAATAATAATAAATTTTAATATGTACACTCAGAACAAAACAAATATATCAGCATGCTTTTGGTAAAAACGCTGAGAAAGATAATCAAAATAGTTGTTAATATTTTAAAAAATAAAGAATAAATTTGATTAAATTATCTTTTATTTAAACAACGCGAAACAAGGCGAATACCGTCCAGCGTTTGTTATGTGTGAATTTCTGAAAACGAAAAATTATTTTGTTTACGTATCCGTCGTGATATAGCATGGAATGATATCAATTGTTAATATATAATTGAAATTTTTAAGTTTTCGGTCCAATAAATTGCATGAATAAAAAAAAATTGGTATGGTGAACCATACATGACTTACATGTTCTAAGATTTATATTAAACATTTTTAAATATAAATTAAAAAATATGACAAGTTTGACAAATTGAAATAAAATATTTCCATAGAAACTACTTCTTTGTTGTCAATAACGTAGTACACAAAATATTACACGTTCACCCTTCAGCTGTTATTTTCATTTATAGAAAATTACCCCAATCCCCCTTAAATTTCCCTTTTCATTTACAGATATTTCATCTACCTTTCTACAGTGGATTATTATGACCATCTTTACAGGACACTTTATTTATCAAAATTAAGTACTTTACTCTCGTTAAAACAAAAAAAGTTGCAAGAAAGCTACCACTCCTCCTTAACTGATTTCACTAAAATCAATAGGCTTTGAGTCCTCTACAATTCCGGTACACAAGCAAAAAATTATTTCATCCTGTTTGAATTTGCAGCAGTTATCGTTTGCAAAAAATCTACACGCGTGCGCGAGCGCGCGCGCACACACACACACACTTTTCGGAAAATGAATTTTCTTCATGTTTTGTGGGTAGTACAATCAGAATCAGCCCTTATCTCGAACACGTTTTTTTTCGCGATCACCGTACTACCATGTAAATATCTGTATGGAGAACCATACATGACTTCCATGTTCTAAGATTTATATTTAAAATCATTTTCAAAATGAAATATTTTCAGACAAATTACTTCTTTCTTCAGCCTTAACCACAGTACTGTGGTCACTAACGTATACCGCCACACGTTAGCGCACTCGATTTTCACTGATGATGGCAGTTAATGGCGCTGCCGAAACGTCTGGTTTTGCAGAAAACATTGGACCACGGCCAAACAGCCCGAGAAGGAAGTGTAACAACAAACTACTTCTTTGTTGCCAATAACATAGTACACATATAAAACATTATCCCCTCCCCCTTCAACTACCATTTCGTCATTTTTGTGCACGCGAACTCGCCTTGAACGTGATTCTAATATGTTCAAATAACGAACAAGGTCGTGGGGCTTGAGCTTATTTCGTTTACCCCCAAACAGTAAGTTACAAATAAACATGAATTGTGCAGACAGAAATGGATACGATGAAATGAAATAATTACTACAGGTTTGAAAAGAATAAAATTGTCATGCAGTAGTAATGAAGTCACTTGTACGAAAGACAGACTAAACCTTGTCAATCTGCCTTGTGACTTCTTGTTGACAACAGTGGCGTATCTAGAATTTGGTCTGTGGTGGTGGGTGGTCCGGGGTCCGGTCGAGTTTGCTTCATGCAAACGAAAAACAAGACTGATCGACATTACTATCTTTAAAGTGGCTGAGAAACGTGTTTTAACATCCTGAAATCTGTATCATTAAAATAAACGGTAATAATACAATAAAAATACGCATTACTGAAACATTTTTTACAAGATTGATTACTAACTGAATCGATTTTCGTACATTTTGTGTTCAAACGTATACGCAAATGTTGTGCAATAAACATGTTTGTATATTTAAAAAAGAGTTCTTCTTCTGCGGCGCGACAACCCGAGTCAAGGCCTCCTTTAGCAGACTCCGCCAGCTATCCCGGTAAGTGCAGACAACTGACTGGCTAAGAAACTGATAAGTTTCTGCACATAAAAGAGTTTCACAGATGGGATATGTGAAGTCACCGATCCACCCCCCAACCTGGAGGACCAGAACCTTTGACTTCGGGGTGCTCTTCCCCTAGAGAGTTGCTTTCACTTCAGCTGACGAGCTCTCTCTGCCCGGTGGCAGTAGGCTAACTGACTCAGCCCATGTGTGCAGTCGTTGGGCTACAATAGCCTCCTCCGCCTCGACGCTAGATGCACATACACATCCTGCTGCCGATGTCCCCCATCCTGCCAGGCCAGGGCCCGGGATACCCCCAGATTGCCCTGACAGAACAGCCATCTCTCGTTTGCTTACCAATCCACTCCGCTGAAGGGATTGGTTACCACAACCTCGGAGTGGATTGCTCGGCTTAACATTGTCCATCGACGTGTAGATGAGAGTGGAGTTATGGTGGAGACGCTGGCGCATTTCTCTTCTATGAAAACATATGTTTGCGTCACACTTCCTATGGCCCCCATTTAAAAAATAGTTATCAGCTTAAAACACAGCTGAAAAAATAATAAAAGAGCCTAAAAATTAAGAGATTAACAAAATTCGTTAACATTTTTCGACCCTCTGGGGAGGTCCGGTCGCGCCCCCCTGTAAATACGGCCCTGGTTGACAATTGATGATGGATTTTGAAGCATGTGATTCATCGTCAGATCTTTAAAAAAAACCTCATACGAGGTCTTTCTATTCGTTAAACTTCCAATTGGATCTGTAGGCCTACCTATTCAAGCTTGGTCGGGCACTCCACGGCGTAACACCTTTCTGCAAAATTTGTTGCAAGGTTGTTACAAGGCGGATCGAAAAGGTTCTTCTTCTGACAGTTCCTATCCGTTTAGGATGTTGGATATCATATATAATAAAATCTCTGTTCATTTCTCATGAGCTGTCCCAGACCCTGAAGCTTTCTTATCTGCACTGTGTTAATAACTTCCACTTCTTTATTGCCAACCTCACCTTCTCGAATTACAGCCTCGGTTGTATGGTGGACCCTGTTTTAATTGATGAGGAAATGGCGACCGAGTGACTACCGGAATAAGTAGTCTCCCACATGCTAGTCAGCAGCTTCGGGTGGATGAACTGGCAAGCGGAAGGGGGGGACCTCATTGTCCTGGGGTTGAGAAATCGGCCCCGAAGGCGGATGAGCTAGTTACTAGTCAACGACATTGACATATAGAAGTCAACGAGAAACCACTACATTAAAGATCGTTTAGATATCTCTAGTAATATCAACATGGCCATTGAAAAGGCTACTTTGTCTAAAATTGACATGCTATATAAAAAACGAACGAATACACGAGAAGCAGCTCAGGCTTTATGAAAATATAAAGTGTAGAAAAAAGTTCCTTGGAAAATGCTTAACAAATTTATTACAACTGAAGCTGCAGAAACGTTGTAACAATTACAAAAATATTAAAACGACGAGGATGGGATTCGAACCCACGCGTGCAGAGCACATTGGATTAGCAGTCCAACGCCTTAACCACTCGGCCACCTCGTCTTGCATACTTTTATGGCATAATTTTGTAATTTACTTAATTGTTAAAAATCGGTTATGTTTTTCCAACCCATGTGCGAGTTAAGCATTAGATTAAGTTCGATTTTGGCGTAATACATCACTTCACAATTATTGTAAAAGAAAAAAAGAAAATTAATAAAATGTAATTTAATTATGAAGGGGAAATAATTCAAGAGAATGGTTAGAAAAATCTTCTATAGAAGAAAGGATTAATAAAATGGAAAGAGTATATAGTATAACTAAAGATACAAAGTACAATAAAAAGTGCATATCTAAAAATGCGAAAATAAGGCATTACAGTACAGTAATGAGGCCAGAATGCCTATATCCAAGTGAATATCTAAAATTGAATTATAATTTAGACAAACTAGAAATATTGGAAAGACGAATTATTAGAAACATATTAGGCCCACGAAAAACTTCAGAAGGTTATAAATTAAGAAGTAATGATGAAATATAGAAAAGTATAGAAAATATAACAGAACCCGTGAGAAAAAGAAGACTAGTATTTTTTGGACATTTATATAGAATGGACGACAACAGGTTAACTAAACAGATCTTCAAATACCCGTGGGGAAAGAAGTCAACATCAAAATTTGGTTTAAAGAAGTCCAAAAGGATTTAGAAAAAAATAATATAAACGCAGAAGAAGCAATTGAAAGAGAAGTTTTTCGAGCGAAAGTGTTAAAAATGGAAGGAGTCCAGGGTAGGAGAGAGATAAACGCAGGTTCAAAGTGGCCTGCAGACGGGAAGAAGAGACATAGTGAAAAGATCAAAGAATATTGGAGAAAAAGGAAAGAACAAGAAATAAAGAATTGAAAATGGTATGTGGTCCTCAGACGGCCGATAGAAATAGAAAAAAATGTATAAATCAAAAATATACATTGCATAATATTATTTTGTAAACGGTATTGTTTAAACGTTACTTTTATAAATATTTGTAAAGCCTTATGTAAAATATTATACAAAAGTAATTCGTTACACAATTAAAAAAAGTATTGTAAAATAAAACTGTTCTGGGAAATAATGTGCAACAATTGGAAACAATTACCAGTCACGATATACTGTACACTACGTATGATGCAACCGGCGCAATGTGCATCGTCTTTGTTTATCTCCGAGCCGTTGCTGTTATCAGTGCACCAATGGCATTAATTGCTTTGCTTTGTGGCGAGTAACACGTTCACGTTCATATAGTTACCGTGAAATGCGAGTATGTCAAACCTGATTAACTATCAGACTTTGATTATTCATCATAAACTTAATGCTTGACCGAAGATGATAATGATGAATATTGTTATACAGAATACTACCCAAAAGTTCGAAGGAATTTGACCGTACAAAAATAGTTGCTTACCGTAACTTCTAGTTTCTACTAGAGGTGGGTACATATACCTGTAACAGGTACTTTTGAACGATTATTTTTGTTGAACGGATATAACAGTGACTGAAAATTGAAATACCTGTTCCGATTCAACAATAACTGTTAAGTCGAAATACCCGTTCCGATTACTCGGGGGACCCCCCTACCGAACTAACGAATAAACGAGAACAAAGTCACAGTCACTGGTACTGAATACTTGATTCTGCGCATGTTCCGATTGCCATTAAGTACAAAACGAAGCAAAACATTGAGGTTCAGAATACCTCTATGCCAAAGAGACGAATCTGTTTTTAAGAAATGAAAAGAATTCATACTCATGTTACATTTATATTCTCGTGTGTTATATAGATATACAATACAGATTATAAAAAATTATATACGTATTATACTAGTCACCAACTTGGTAAATTTTGTAAAAGCAAATTATATTGTGTTATAACCTACAGAGTAGAGAGTGGCTGAAATGTCATATAGTACATTTTGTTAATGTGATTTCGGAGATAATTTTTGTTTGTAAAATTGTTTTTATTCTCATTCACTATTGTGGATTACTGTTATGTTTTTATAGTATAATATTAAATTCTTAGTGATAATATTAAATAACAATAATATTATAATTTATCGGCCTAATATAATATCAATGTCAGTTTGTTTACTCGTAGTGAAAACTTAAATTAGTTTTCCCAAAGGGAGATAGGCCTATAAATTCTCTTGTTTCTTATTTGTGCAAACAGTAACAGCTTAATAAAGTCACAGTGTAAAGTAACACTTTTAATAGTTTTAGTTTCAAACAATTTTTTTTTTTTTTTAATTATATATTACAGGTATATGTATAATAGGTATATAATAACAGGTATTTTTAAGTGATATTTTTGTGGGAACGGTTTCGTTTGTACCTGTTATTTTCAAATACTAGTTTAGCACACCTCTAGTTTCTACCGTCTTCTTCAAAATAGTCTCGTTGAGCATGTGTACAGCAACCCTAGCGTTTTCCCATAACGTCATGCATTTCTTGAAGTTCACAAATATGAATGCGTTACGCACCTCCTGTGTTTCTGCGTGGATCTCCTCAGTCCCGGATTTAAGATTTTTGAGGCCCTATGGCAAGTTTCCTGAGCTGAGCCCATCCTCGGCTGTGACTTTAAAGTAATATATGTACTGCAGATGTAATTTGATGTCAGACTAATACCATCAAATTTAAAGCCAATAGGCTACTAAACTTATATAAAGTGTGCTTTAATTTAGTAAACTTTTTCAAAATATTAAGAACCATGCAAAAGAATTGAGCAAGTTCATTTATTTTTTAAGTAGAGTAAATTAACTAAGCTTATTCAGAAATTTAACATAAAAATTTACCAAAATTCGCATGTGGAGATTAATTTTCAAGGATTCGAACGTCTTAAAAATAAGTGCGCAATATTTAAATATTTTACTGTCTCCCATTTGTATTATTAACAAAAATTGACCATTTAATTTCAAAAAGTCATACTTAAATAAATCAAAGTTCTTGTTATTTTAATAAAAAAACTTCAGTTAAGAAAAAAAAAATTTGTAGCTTGCTGCCCCCTATGAGCCCATAGTTGTAAATCCGGCACTGGATATCCTCAATCGTGTTAAAAGGATGCCCTTCTTTCAATCCTAAATTTATCTTAGGAAACTGGGAAAAAATTACAACTGAAGCAAATAGAGGGGTGTATGGAATCACTGTAATGTTTTTGAAAGTCAGGAATTGTTGAACAACGAGTGATGTGTGAGCGAACGGGAGCGTTGTCATGGTTGAGACACCAATTGTCATTCTTCCACTTCTATGAAAGTTTGCGCCAAACTGCCTCTCTCAGCGGGTTCAATACCTCGCGGTAAAGCTTTTCAATAATGTTTGACCATTGCAGTGGGGTGGCGTGGGTACATAACACCTGTTGCCGGTTGTGACAGGCCTAAAACAACCTAAAAATTAATTTGAATTTTTTGTTGTAACAAGTGTTCTTTTTAGAGCATTTTCTATCATCCACTGGGAAAAGAAGAAGAACGTTCCGGTTCAACGGGATCTGGCTCTCATTATACTTACACAGAATAAATATCAGAACACAAATAATAATAAAAATAATAAAGACAAACAGAGAAACACATGACTAAACGAACAAAACACAAATAGGTACGTAGTATCTGCTGCACGTCAGTTCCAAAAAACGAACATAGCTGCTGAATATTTTGTCGGTTTATACATCTGCAACACATTGGGTGGACGAATGTGTACCTCCTCTCCACAGTTTGTACAGTGACAACTACTATGAGGTCAATGACCGTACGCATAAAAAATTGGCGATGTCTGAGCTGGCAACACAAGACGGTGCAAGTGCCCAACAGTTTAAAAGCAATGTTCAAGTTTTCGTTTCCTTCAGGAAGCTTTTCTTCAAGTTTCCCTACTAATGTTGTTCTGATTTCAAATTATTCAATAAGTAAAGTATTTGTTCTGTAATATAATTAATATTATTTTCTCTTATTTCCAGTATTGTTGCCGTCGCCAACAGCGGTTACATGGTCGCCGCGCTACTGGACCATTGCCACGACCTTTTTGTTATGGTTCCAGTGTTCTGCTTGTCAATGGTCGTCCGGAACGCTCATCATCATCGACAGAAGTTTTCTTCTGTCCTTGAAGCGTTTGCACCACTATGAGTTTTGCTTTGGCTTATGGCATTACCTTCAAAGGCTTCCTGTCCCATACGATGAGTCTCTGCAGTAATTTTGTTAAGCTTTAAACAATATTTTTGATACAGATTCTTAGCTCTTTAAAATCCATCATATTGGTTTGAAAAGATAACAACCAAATCATTGAAACATAACCTCACGTAATCGACCTGTACAAAACAAACGTCGTCTCAGCTACACGGACATTGGAAACCTTACTAGTTCAGTAGGGCCACGGTCAGTTGCGATCCAGTCTTATAAAACCCGGTCAATTGCAACCGAGGTGCAAATCTGAACCCGGTCAGTGGCCATCAATTGCATTTTCGTGTTATTGTTATAATAATACAGAAGTTACCACTATAATTCTATTCATTCCTAGCCTAACCTAACCAAACCTAACCTAACCTTACCTAAATAGCCTGACCTAACATAATCTAACCTAACCTAACCTAACCTAACCTAACCTTACCTAAATAGCCTGATCTAACATAATCTAACCTAACCTTACCTAAATATCCTGACCTAACATAATCTAACCTAACCTAACCTAACCTTACCTAAATAGCCTGACCTAACATAATCTAACCTAACCTAACCTAACCTAACCAAACCTAACCTAACCTTACCTAACATAACCTGACATAACCTAACCTAACCTAACCTAACCTAACCTTACCTAAATAGACTGATCTAACATAATCTAACCTAGCCTAACCTAACCAAACCTAACCTAACCTTACCTAAATAGCCTGACCTAACATAATCTAACCTAACTTAACCTTACCTAACATAACCTGGCCTAAACTAACTTAACGTAACGTAACAAAAATATTAGAATAAAGAGGTTACTCGCACAAATGAAAAGTTGAAGATTTGAAATCAAATTGAAATTCAGAATAGCGACGTTTATAAATGACATATTCGGTCATTAAGTGAAAGTGCGGGGCGCAATTGAGCGCGTAAGAACAGATAAAAACATTGTTTTGTCGCGACTGACCGAGGCCGATTCAGGAAGCATACTGCTCGCCATATCTAGTGGCGGTAGGGTATATACTCCACTCAGTTCGCGCGGACTGTTCAAATTCCTTTAACTTTTGGGTTGCACCTCGTATACATATTAAACGAGTTTGTTGCTTTGCGTAAGATATATATTTTATTTTAATTCAAACACTTTTTCCTGTAGTCTATTTCTTGATGCATATATAATATATTACTGGAGGTTCTCGATTTTAAAATGAATTAAAATAATTAAAAAATAGGCTACTAAGACACTGCCTTTTGTATTGCCAAAATGACTGAAAACCGGATTGTTAGGCCGTGGTCGTTTAAGGGTCGCAACTTAAGGGTTGCTCTTACCCGAAAAAGTTGGCGGCTATCGTTCGGCCAAGATCCGCCGTAACATGGCCGGCTCTAGTCAAAGGCGGGAATATTAAACATGGCAACTTCGCGTCTGATGCCTATAAGCACAGTGTAATAAGTAATAAGATAGCTAAAGTGAACATGTTATATTTTGATTTAATTTTATAGCATTACTAAAATTGTGAGTAGTCCTATTTATAGCTAAATCTAAATTATAGGTCTGTGCACACTTAGTACTAGGCCTATACGTTCAAGTTGAAGAAGTTAGTGAATTAGTGTTAGGCCTAATGAATTAATTTTGTTCGAGTTATTGAATGCGTATTATATGAATAAGTTAATTATTATATTTCTTAAACAATGTAACA
Organism: Magicicada septendecula; assembly: GCA_034769895.1. Lineage (NCBI taxonomy): Eukaryota > Metazoa > Arthropoda > Insecta > Hemiptera > Cicadidae > Magicicada > Magicicada septendecula. The sequence continues at coordinate 20,264,535 of CM068372.1, forward strand.
GTGTTTCACATAATAAACTTTTAATTTTAAAAAATGAAGAATTATAAAACTGCGTTAACCGGTAATTAAAAATGACCCGATTTGATTATTGAAATACATAAACTAAGAATCGTTTAGTCGGCCTTAAATATCAGCTGATTCCAGTGTTGCCACATTTAATATTCCGGCCATCTACTAGATCCGGACATGGCCCGAACTGTTTAACAACACTCTGTAGCTTTATGCGGCCTGAAGAAGGTCCCCGAGGGTGGGACTCGAAACTTTGCCGACGATGTCGCTGTTATATAGGCCTAACATCCCGGTAATACTGACATCGGCCGTGCGAGGTTTGACGACAAAAAACTGCACTTTCGTATTTTAACGCATTGGCAATATTTCCGTTAATTTGGCTGACGAAAAGTGTGTCATCGTATCGAAGCCACCAACTTAGTGTCAATTCAAAAACGGTAAACACGGGTTCGATTACTACCAAGTATAACATAATAATGACCACATTAGGGAGTTACAAGTCCAATGCCGCCAAAACAGAAACGTAAAGTCTGCAACGTCTTTGACTGTAGTGTAAATATATTGTGATGAAAGTGGCCGGAGTGGGGCATTTTGCTTAGGAATAAACACAGAGTGCTGACAAACATCATAGAGAAGCCAACCGCGCTTTAAGACTTAACACGCTATAATGATTTTAGTCAATCTGAGGCCCCCCCCCCCCGTTTATAAGCCAGGCAGAGCTGCGCCATTCTGTGGATTATATAAAGTTGTTTACTTTGGCTCTCATTTGAAGGGAGGGTCGACGCTGTTTGGTAAACATGAGTTTTAGTGTGTGTGTGTGTGTGTGTGTGTGTGTGTGTGTGTGTGTGTGTGTGTGTGTGTGTGTGTGTGTGTGAAAATGGAAGGGAATGCAGTATATTGATGCTTTGTCAGTATCGGACGGATAATCCACAGCCCGCCAAAGGAAATGGGAACATAATATTATCTGCGGGGGCACGTGTGTACAAGAGTAAAATACTTAATTTTGATAAATAATGTATCCTGACAAGGTCATAATAATACACTGTAGAAAGGTAGATGAAGTAGGCCTATCTATAAATGTTGAATGGTAGTTGAAAGGAGGGTGCAATGTTTTGTATGTGCACCACGTTATCGGCACCAAAGAAGTAGTTTGTTGTTAAAATTCATTCCCGGCATGTTTTTCTGCAAAACCAGACATTTCGGCAGTGCCATCGACTGCCATCATCAGTAAAAATCCAGTGCGCTAACGTGAGGTGGTATACGTTAGTGACCACAATACTGTGGTTAAGGCTGAAGAAAGAAGTAGTTTCTATTGAAATATTTAATTTCAAAAATGATTTTAAATATAAATCTTAGAATATGGAAGTCATGTGTGGTTCTCCATACCGATATTTTTATACGTTATCGGGAACAAAGAATTATATTTAATTAGAGAGCACCCAGTTTTCAGTTCGAAGAAAAATTGAACTGTTTTCAGGAGTAAATCCTAAGCAAAACAAATGACAGTCTAAGTTTACTGAATGTGAACAAAAAGTTAAAGATCGCTGTGTGCGTTGAAAGTTTCAGACTAATCGTGGAATTTCATTTCAATTGTAAAGCTAATCGGTGCGGGAGAAGAAACAAAAAACTTTTGGAGTTTTCTTTACTAAATTGAAACCATTTACTTAATTGAAAAACTCGAATTGAAAACAAAAGAAGGACAAGTTGGAAAGTTTGTTTTGCAGCTGCCAAAATACTTTGGTAATTCTCAACGCACAAAACCCCAGCTCTCTCTCTCTCTCCAGGTTGTTTTACACATTCGTAAGGTAGATTTAGACATATGGCAGTAGATTATCAGGTGGACAGATTACACAAGGTTAAGAATCTTCGACGACCTTGACGTAATTTCAGAAAAATGTAAGATTTATAAAAGCGTTGAGTGGTGTTACCATCACATTACAATCATCGTCCTTATGTCTCGCTTCATAATAACTACGTTTATTTTAACTGCTTCTTCTCTTCCTTCATCCTTCTCTCTCACACCTCCTTTATTCTCTTCCGATGCTTCTCTTTTCTTTCCTTAATCCAAACGGCATCCGTCATTGTTTTGTGCTTTGCCTGGTAATGTGCAGAGTTATATAACTTTTTCTTGAACGGTAAACATTCTGTGATGTTCTCTTGGGTAATTTGTAATCATTTTAGTGGGTCTTTTTCGGTGTCTTTAATCCATGTGTTAGTCATTTTTAATTTTCAAAAGTAGATTAAGAGTCTTCCTGCGAGTGTGTTGAGATTCGAGTGTGCTGAGATTAATTCTTTGAAAAAAGCATTAATTTTTTCCTATCGAGGCCTGTAATTTTATCAATATACACGCCCTTACACGACATTTTACGTGTTTCTCGGCTATTCCAGCGGAGCCCGGCTATAATGTATGTGTGTGCGTACATATTGCTGCTACTTTGAGATGAAGGACACTTCTCCCGCGTCCGTAGCCGAGACTGATCCAGACTTCTCCTGTCCACGCACACTGTGCTCAAGGCAGCAAGGAATTAAGGTCTAGTGTTTTCTAGTAACGTTAACACGTAGTATGGATTATTATGGAATCTCAGCGGGGTATAAATACAAGCATTCAGCAACGCTTAGTTTCAATTTAAGCGCAAATTTATTCTCGAGGTTCGAGTTATTGTCGGGCGATTTACACAGTGCGTTAAAGTGGTGTATTAGTGAAAAGTGATTACAGTGCGGAATTCTTTATAGTTGAAATTATTATTTGTGTGGACAGATTAACTTGAATTATTGTACGAGTATAAACTTTATGATTACCAATTGTTAATTGTGATAATTAAAACTGGTTATTAGTGATTTCATGGGTGTCTTGGATTTTGTTGTCCACGATCAAGGAAACCGTAGTAACAATATGTATAATGTTAAATTGTGATAATTAAAACTGGTTGTTAGTGATTTCATGGGTGTCTTGGATTTTATTGTCCACGATCAAGGAAACCGTAGTAACAATATGTATAATGTTAAATTGTGATAATTAAAACTGGTTGTTAGTGATTTCATGGGTGTCTTGGATTTTATTGTCCACGATCAAGGAAACCGTAGTAACAATATGTATAATGTTAAATTGTGATAATTAAAACTGGTTGTTAGTGATTTCATGGGTGTCTTAGATTTTATTGTCCACGATCAAGGAAACCGTAGTAACAATATGTATAATGTTAAATTGTGATAATTAAAACTGGTTGTTAGTGATTTCATGGGTGTCTTGGATTTTATTGTCCACGATCAAGGAAACCGTAGTAACAATATGTATAATGTTAAATTGTGATAATTAAAACTGGTTATTAGTGATTTCATGGGTGTCTTGGATTTTGTTGTCCACGATCAAGGAAACCGTAGTAACAATATGTATAATGTTAAATTGTGATAATTAAAACTGGTTATTAGTGATTTCATGGGTGTCTTGGATTTTGTTGTCCACGATCAAGGAAACCGTAGTAACAATATGTATAATGTTAAATTGTGATAATTAAAACTGGTTGTTAGTGATTTCATGGGTGTCTTGGATTTTATTGTCCACGATCAAGGAAACCGTAGTAACAATATGTATAATGTTAAATTGTGATAATTGAAACTGGTTGTTAGTGATTTCATGGGTGTCTTGGATTTTATTGTCCACGATCAAGGAAACCGTAGTAACAATATGTATAATGTTAAATTGTGATAATTAAAACTGGTTATTAGTGATTTCATGGGTGTCTTGGATTTTGTTATCCACGATCAAGGAAACCGTAGTAACAATATGTATAATGTTAAATTGTGATAATTAAAACTGGTTGTTAGTGATTTCATGGGTGTCTTGGATTTTATTGTCCACGATCAAGGAAACCGTAGTAACAATATGTATAATGTTAAATTGTGATAATTAAAACTGGTTGTTAGTGATTTCATGGGTGTCTTGGATTTTATTGTCCACGATCAAGGAAACCGTAGTAACAATATGTATAATGTTAAATTGTGATAATTAAAACTGGTTGTTAGTGATTTCATGGGTGTCTTGGATTTTATTGTCCACGATCAAGGAAACCGTAGTAACAATATGTATAATGTTAAATTGTGATAATTAAAACTGGTTATTAGTGATTTCATGGGTGTCTTGGATTTTGTTGTCCACGATCAAGGAAACCGTAGTAACAATATGTATAATGTTAAATTGTGATAATTAAAACTGGTTGTTAGTGATTTCATGGGTGTCTTGGATTTTATTGTCCACGATCAAGGAAACCGTAGTAACAATATGTATAATGTTAAATTGTGATAATTAAAACTGGTTGTTAGTGATTTCATGGGTGTCTTGGATTTTATTGTCCACGACTAAGGAATCCGTAGTAACAATATGTATAATGTTAAATTGTGATAATTAAAACTGGTTGTTAGTGATTTCATGGGTGTCTTGGATTTTATTGTCCACGATCAAGGAAACCGTAGTAACAATATGTATAATGTTAAATTGTGATAATTAAAACTGGTTGTTAGTGATTTCATGGGTGTCTTGGATTTTATTGTCCACGATCAAGGAAACCGTAGTAACAATATGTATAATGTTAAATTGTGATAATTAAAACTGGTTGTTAGTGATTTCATGGGTGTCTTGGATTTTATTGTCCACGATCAAGGAAACCGTAGTAACAATATGTATAATGTTAAATTGTGATAATTAAAACTGGTTATTAGTGATTTCATGGGTGTCTTGGATTTTGTTATCCACGATCAAGGAAACCGTAGTAACAATATGTATAATGTTAAATTGTGATAATTAAAACTGGTTGTTAGTGATTTCATGGGTGTCTTGGATTTTATTGTCCACGATCAAGGAAACCGTAGTAACAATATGTATAATGTTAAATTGTGATAATTAAAACTGGTTGTTAGTGATTTCATGGGTGTCTTGGATTTTATTGTCCACGATCAAGGAAACCGTAGTAACAATATGTATAATGTTAAATTGTGATAATTAAAACTGGTTATTAGTGATTTCATGGGTGTCTTGGATTTTGTTATCCACGATCAAGGAAACCGTAGTAACAATATGTATAATGTTAAATTGTGATAATTAAAACTGGTTATTAGTGATTTCATGGGTGTCTTGGATTTTATTGTCCACGATCAAGGAAACCGTAGTAACAATATGTATAATGTTAAATTGTGATAATTAAAACTGGTTATTAGTGATTTCATGGGTGTCTTGGATTTTATTGTCCACGATCAAGGAAACCGTAGTAACAATATGTATAATGTTAAATTGTGATAATTAAAACTGGTTATTAGTGATTTTATGGGTGTCTTGGATTTTGTTGTCCACGATCAAGGAAACCGTAGTAACAATATGTATAATGTTAAATTGTGATAATTAAAACTGGTTGTTAGTGATTTCATGGGTGTCTTGGTTTTTGTTGTCCACGATCAAGGAAACCGTAGTAACAATATGTATAATGTTAAATTGTGATAATTAAAACTGGTTATTAGTGATTTCATGGGTGTCTTGTATTTTGTTGTCCACGATCAAGGAAACCGTAGTAACAATATGTATAATGTTAAATTGTGATAATTAAAACTGGTTATTAGTGATTTCATGGGTGTCTTGGATTTTATTGTCCACGATCAAGGAAACCATCGTAACAATATGTATAAAGTTAATTGCATGACGTTTCCTGTGTTGTTTTCCATCTTTAATTAAACTCAATACAGTATTATCTTTAATATTCTTCTTCTAGTAATTTCCAGAGGTCGGGAAAGAAATGTGGATATCAGACAAATAAACCAGGTGAACGACATTGGGAGTAAGGGAACGACAAGAACGGAATGTACACACTGAGAAAACGGAGGAAACAGAACAATGACTATCTTCAGGATGAAGGAGCTGGGATGCAAGGCAAGGGTCAGTTGGCCCTCAGGGAAGACTGGAAAACAGCCTTCATATGGTATATAATGAACAAGGGGTATAGGCTTACATCCGAAGAAGGAGTAGGAAAAGACAAAACGAAAACAAATACAAGAAAACCTGTTTACTATAATCAATATACACACTACACAGTTAACAAAATAACAATAAAAAGCAACAAACAAAACTCTGTATTGCGAGCGACAATCTTAGGAACAAACAAACAAACCCACTTCTTCTTTGTCATAATTACATCGTTAAAACAAACAATTATTAAAACGCTTGTAAATGGAACGTATTAATATTATATCACAGGTTTTTTAATGTTACATTAACGCTACACTTTATAAGTTAGGTAACTAAATAATACAGTTAATTTTTCAGTGAAAGGTTAGTGAGGATCGGTCAAAAATATAACACATATTTTTAACTTATTTTTGACGCCAGACACACACAACAATCAGCAACAATTGTCCTGATGATGACAATAAACATTGTCGAAACGTCGAAAAAAATAAGTTAAAGATTTGTGTTATATTTTTGACCGATCGTCACTAACCCTTCACTGAAAAATTCATTGATCGACGGTCACTACGATTTTAAGGATTTAATAGAGTTAATGTTAATTTATAGCAATAAATTACCTATTAATTATTTCTTATTATCTTCCAATTTAATTGTTCTACAAGTGTCATCAATTTTTTTCTTTTACAAAAAGCAATGCATGTGATACAGAGTTGTAACGGAGTGAACGAGTAAATATTACCCGCTTACGGTAAGTTACATTGTAAGAAAAATATTATTTTGTGAAAATAATATCCACAGACAAAGAAGAAGGATTAATATGCGAGTAAACAAAAAGTACAATTATAAAATAGGTTAGATTCCTGATATTCCTTCACGCAGCTTACTTTGGTTTGAATGAAGGAATATCAGGTATCTAACCTATTTTATAATTAACCATTGCAACTTGGTGACCATACACACAATGAAAAAGTATAAGACAATACTAGAGAAGAATAGGAGATAAAGGAGGTAAATACTATGACGGAAGAAGAAGAAGAAGGAGAAGAAGGAGAACAAGAAAAAGAAGAAGAAGGAAAAGGAGGGGAAAGAAAAGGGGAAGGAGAGTAAGATGCGAGGAGTAGAAGGGGGAGAAAAACAAAAATATGAGGAAGAAGAAAATATAGAGAAAAAATAGAAAGAGGGGGTGTAGAGTAAAAATAAAAAGGTCAAAAAAAAGAAAAAAAGAAAAAGGGAAAGTAGAAAAAGGAAAAGAAAAAGTAAAGAAGGGGATGAAGGAGAACTAGAAGAAAGAATAGAAAAAATAGGAAAAGGAGAAGGAGAAAGAATACGTGGAGGTGGAGAACAAAGAGATTGTGGAGAGAAAGTGGAAGAAGCGGATATTTAAACTGAAGAAAGAGAAAGAGGAGCGGGAACAGGAAGAGAAAATTGAGAAGAAGGAGAATAATAAAAAGAAGGAGTATTAGTAGTAGTAGTAGTAGTAGTAGTAGTAGTAGTAGTAGTAGTAGTAGTAGTAGTAGTAGTAGTAAAAGAAGAAGAAGAATACGACGCCACGCTACAATATCTTTTAAGGTTTTCATTAATCAGTTGAAGGTGACGATCCATTGTTATTTACTATTAATAACGTATAATTTCGTAGAATCGTGTTAATGATTTTAAAAAACTAGCCACCTCGCCTTCTATTAATGGAGTTTTGAACACAACACTGGAACAATTTAAACACTAATGCTCTCGCGTCCTCCCATCGCTTGAATGGACCGGGTCAGGACGATCTCACTCTCCGACATCTTCTTCTTGTTCCTGTGCGCCATTTCCGCCAGGTAGTCATGCACTTCTGACAGCGTCTTGCCCTTGGTCTCCACAGCGAGGAAGTACAACCATACCGTGCCGAGAAACGAACACACAGTAAACAGCATGTAGTTGAAGTAGATTCCAAAAGCGTCCGTGAATATCTGATAACACTTAAGGGTGAAAAACGAGCCGATCGTAAAGTTGAGCGCGGAAATGCTGGCGGCTACGCCTCTGGTGTTGGCGGGGAACAGTTCGGACCTGTACGTTATCGACACGGGGTCCAGTCCGAACACCAGGAACGTGCAGTACAGTATCAGCGCCAACGGAGGCACGAAATTGTACGGTGTGACGTCGACGCTGGTCTTCTCGTCCAGGTACAGGTACAGACTGACGGGGAACAAACAGCAGGCGCAACCGAACGTGGATATCAGAAGGATGGGCCGTCTGCCGGACAAGTCGATGACAAGACTGCTGAACAGGCTGGAGATGAACATGACCAGACCCATGGCGATGGTCGTGTGGGCCGGCGACAGAAACGTGATGTTGGTCTGCGTGAACAGTTCCGTCGAGTAGGACAAGATGGCCGCCACACCGCTCAAGATCTTCACGCCGCCTACCACTTGGACGATCAGCAACGCTCTTCTGTCCGTCGCGCACGCTATTAAGTCTTTAATGGAACGCTTGTTGGCCATTTCTTTTTGTACGCTGAACTTCATGTTTTCCAGTTCCCTTTTAATGTTGTCCGTGCTTTTTCCCCTCAGCCAAGCCAACGATTCTGCGGCTTCTTTGTCCTTTCCCTTCATCAGCAGGTAATACGGGGACTCGGGTTGACAGACGAACAGCAATGTGAACACAACAGGAACAATGGCAGTGATTATTGTTAGGTTTGTGTAAGAAAAGTACGGACCGATACAGTATTCAAACAGGAATCCAAAGTAGAAGGCGTTCTGGAATGTGTTGGTTATAATTCCACGGACTTTGGGGCTAGAGATCTCGCCAAGATAAAGCGGGACTCCGGTAAAGACAAACCCCAAGGAAACGCCTTGCAGTATCCTGGCCACGTAGAGGGCTTCGACTTTTTTTATAAAGATCACTATCAACCAGCTGACCAGGTATAGGGGGCCGGTGGCGAGGATGAGAGGTTTGCGTCCGACGCGGTCGACCAGGAAGCCGGCGGGCAGCGGACTGATCAGGCTGCCGATCTCTATGACGGAAACCATCCACGAGCTCTGCGACGCCGTCATGGGTACTTCGCTGTCGGGCCCCATCAGGCGGACGAGTATCGGCGTCACCCAGCCGAAACATGACCCCGAAGCGATGACCGTCAGAACAGCTGAAACAGAAAAATAAAACGAAAGTGTCAGTATACTGTACCTAAGGCTTTCACAGACCGCGTCAACAGTAAAAAACAGACTGACTAAACTAAGGCATATTGGGGCGTGGTCCACTCCTGCTGTTACAAACAGACTGACTAAACTAAGGCATATTGGGGCGTGGTCCACTCCTGCTGTTACAAACAGACTGACTAAAAACTAAGGCATATTGGGGCGTGGTCCACTCCTGCTGTTACAAACAGACTGACTAAACTAAGGCATATTGGGGCATGGTCCACTCCTGCTGTTACTAACAGACTGACTAAACTAAGGCATATTGGGGCGTGGTCCACTCCTGCTGTTACAAACATACTGACTAAACTAAGGCATATTGGGGCGTGGTCCACTCCTGCTGTTACAAACAGACTGACTAAACTAAGGCATATTGGGGCGTGGTCCACTCCTGCTGTTACGAACAGACGTTTCGGCCTCTCCTCTGGAGGCCACCTTCAGTGTACAATAACGGTTCACCAACTGACACGGTCTTCGTCAGTTGACCACAGTACCGAACCTTGTCAGTTAGCGAATCGTTATTGTACACTGAAGATGGCCTCCAGAGGAGAAGCCGAAAGGTCTGTTAATAACAACAGGAGTGGACCACGGGTGTCGTAACAGCTCAGCAACAATTGTCCTGACCATACCATAAATATTGTTGAAACGTCGACACAAATAATTTAAAATTTGTGTTAGATTTTTTGGCCGATCGTCATAAACCCTTCACCGAAAACATTCATTAATTGACGGTTACTACGAATTGAAGGATATAACTAATAATAATATGTTAACAAGACATAGGCAGAATAAACATATGACTTTGGAAAAGAAAACAGGCGTCTATAAACTATCATGTAATGGCTGTAAATTGTTTTCATGTCGGTCAAACGGTGAGGTGTTTCCTTAAAAGTTTCTTTAAACAATAACCTAAGCAACTAAAAAATCTTAACAACGTCAACACAATGTCAAACTATACTCCCCACCTGGTCTCACACGATCACAATTAAACGGATCTGAAGTGTAACTTGGAACCACTGCATATTTGTGAAAGGGTCGAATTATGAATGCCTTGGAGGAGATCGAAATAGTACAAAAACATACAAATACAAAAACATGAACAGTCGCGGTGTCGTATTTATGTGTGTGCTGCAAGATTTGTATTTTATGTGAACTCTGTTAATTTCCAAATCTATCTATCAATTTATTCACTGTTTAGAAGCTGTTTAAAATTGACGAGTCATGCATGTTTTGAAAAACGGACAAAATCAAACATCGTGGTATGTATGTTTGTTAAAAATCGTTTAGCGCCAACGGAAATTCAAAACGAAATTGTAAATGTGTCAGCAGATGCTGCGACTTCAAAACCAACTGTTTGTAAATAGGGACTTGAGTGTAAACGTGGTCGTACGAGCATTGAAGATGACCCCACCCCCGCACCGGACGTCCAAAAAATGTAACAACTCCAGATGCGGCAGCCATCTTGCACAACGCTTTTTGACACCAAGGTCTTGAGTTAAAGTATGATGCACACGCTCATATGAGATGCCTATGATTACAGCAACGTCTTCCGCTCCTCAATCTGCGGTCTTCCATCACCCTATAACATTTTTTCAATAATGCCATTTTTTGTTACAATTTTTGGACGTCCATTGCTGGGATAGTCTTCAGTGCTTGTACGACCACGTTTAAACTGAAGTGTCCCCCCCCCTTACCGTTGTTTCTGAAGGCGCAGCATCTCCTAACACATTTACAGTTTTGTTTCGATTTTCCATTGGCGTTAGAACGTTTTTAACAGAAAATTAATCACAACACGATGTTTGATTTTCTACATTATAAAAGACGCGTGACGGGAAAATTTCAAACAGCTGGTAAAAAGTGAACAAATTGACAGATATATTGGAAATTAACAGGTGTTTACGCGAAATATACGTCTTGCAGCACACGAAAGATTGTAATTCTAGCACTGAGCTAAAGATCTCGCTCCGCAAACTTTTCAGGTGACACTCGTACAGTGGAAATGATATTAAATTTTAATCAAAGACGATCTCCTACCTTCATGTTTTAAGGTCTGAGGATTAAACATATGCTTTGAAACGGGTCATCTATATTTAAATATCGGTAAGGAGAACCATACATGACTTCCATATTCTAAGATTTATATTTAAAATCATTTTCGAAATGAAATATTACCATAGAAACTACTTCTTTCTACTTACTGCTTCAGCCTTAACCACAGTACTGTGGTCACTAACGTATACCACCTCACGTTATCGCACTCGATTTTCACTGATGATGGAAGTCGATGGCATTGCCGAAATATCTGGTTTTGTAGAAAACATTGGACTACGGCCAAATATCCCGGGAAGGAATTTTAACAAAAACTACTTCTTTGTTGCCGATAACGTTGTACACATATATATCAGTGGCGAAGTTACATGGAGGCAATTGAGGCAATGCCTAGCCTAAAAAATTCTGTAGAATAAAAATTATAAATACGTATGAACTACATAACGTAAAGATTATACATTGTTACTGCGACTGTCAAATTTATTAAACCGAAACGTGCTTTATTGAGCGACCGCTAGATGGTGACAGGTGAGATTCGGCATAGTTCGTTTAAAGCGAATGAGGCAACCTGAACTTGCCTCAGCGTTTTTTGTATACATCGTATGTAAGCAATGTAGTGGTGTGATAGGGAAGTGTAGGGAGGGGGGATTGTCCCGCGCTGTACACATAGAGCGTTGAGGCATGCCTCACTTCTGTGGTCCAAACAGTTAAGTTAAAGCGCCTGTGTTGTTTCTAAGTGTTTATTTTATGCGGTTATTAAAAGTGTCACGGTTATTCCGCTGAAATAACAGATGATCAAGATTGTTATTTGAATTATTTGTAACATTAAACATATATATAGAAACTAATCAAGTATAAAAATTTGAAGTTCAATCAGTTGTATTATTGTGTATGACTAATACAAGGATTGTTCAATAGAAACACGTATAGAGCTGTAAAGCATTTTTTATTCAACGATTTTAAAAGAAGTCTCCAATAACATTAAGACATGAGTTCCACTGTTGCGCTAACCTGTAGATTCCCTGCTAGTAAAATTCTTACGGCTGTTTGTGGAACCATTCGGTTACAGAAAACTCTACCTCAGCGTCCGATTTGAACCACCGTCCTTTTAGTGATTCCTTAAAAAAAATTTAAGATAAGATTTTTGCCTACCCATTCATTAACTACTAGCTTCGCCAGTAAGCAAATTGATGTCCATTTTTTCGGCTTGCACGCGTTATGTTGGTGTGGGTTTCGACACTTTTCATTTAAAAAGCGTGCAAATGTAAGAAAATAAACATGAGTGAGGCCAGAAATAACGTGAATTGTGTGTGTGTGTGTGTGTGTGTGTGTGTGTGTGTGTGTGTGTGTGTGTGTGTGTGTGTGTGTGTGTGTGTGTCTTACCTGCCCTTTATTGCTGTATTAAATGAAAAATATTATATTACATTAAAATGAAAAAATTTTAATTTTATTGCCTGGCAACAAAATTATTTTATTTTTAACAATTACCATTGTTTCAAAAAGTTTAAATAAATTTTCAAGTACTTTACTCTTGTTAAAACGTAAAAGGTTGCTGGTAAACTACCCCTTCCCCTTAACCGATCTTTACCAAAAACAATAGGTCTTGAGAACTCTACAATTCAGGGCTGCATACGAAACATTTTTTAATTCTGTTTGAATTTCTGGCTGTTATCGTTTACCAAAAAAAAAATTTCCCTTGATAAAAAAAAACCGTTGCAGGTAAACTACCCCTTTCCCTCAACCGATCTTCACCAAAAGCAAAAAGTCGTGAGTACTCTACAAATAAGGGCTGTATGCAAAGAAGTATGTGATTCTGTTTGAATTTGCGGCAGTTATCGTTTGCCATAGAAAAAAAATCTACACACAGACAGACACACACACAGACACTTTTCGGAAAACGACTTTTTTTCTTGTTTTGAGTGTAGTACAATCAGAATCTGCAATAATCTCGAACACGATTTTTTTTGCCATCACCATACTTCCATTCCTTAAGGAATATGGAAGTAAAAAAGAAATCATAAGGCTGATACGAAAAGGTTACTTTGTCTATTCATACAAGTGACTTGTATACAGTTGTAAACATACGTGTTGAAAAAAGAATAACAAGGGCACCTGCTGGGAACAGAAAACATCGAGACAGTCATTTTGTGGCGAGAAGTGTGTAACTTGTGTTTCAAACAGTTGCTTAGTGGCTGCTACCGCCACTTCTACCGCAAGCAAATAGACGACACCTCTCTTTATTTTTGACTAATAACAATGTGAGCCTCGTGGCAACGACAAACAAGGGCCGTCTTGGAACACAAACTAAAAATACGTTACGTTACAAAGGTTTTGTAAAATATATAAAAACACTTGGTAAGTTTCACAATTTTTTTTTTAAATTCTGACAGCTGTTTCGACTAACTAAGCCATTGTCAAAGAGCGAGTGAATGAAATTACTGAACACAGGATGTTAGTGGAGTGTAGATGGTGAACATCTGTTTAGGGCGTATCTGGAACATCTGTGTTGTGATGGCGTTGGGGAGGGGGGAGTGTATGCATGAGACAAAGGAAGGTCAGGTGTCTTTAAAAACTAAATACGATCATGAATGCAAAATATAAAATTAACTGAACTAAATATAAACTGAATGCAAAATTTAAAATAATGATGAACATTAAAAATAATATAAATTAAACTAAACTAAATAACAGATTTTAATAAAGGGGATACACAAAATACTAGTCAATAATAAAGAAAAATCTAACACAATGGAGAAAAATGGAGTTTATGAAATACACTGTGCAGAATGCGCTGCTATTTATATCGGACAATGTGGCCGTGCTCTGAAACATCGCATTTCTGAACATAAGAAGGCGATTTTAACCAATACATCTAATACAGGTTTTGCAGATCATTGCTTACAACACAATCACTTCATAGACACAAAAACCATAACACTACTCCACAACATACAAAAAGGTAAAAAAATGGAATTGTTAGAAATTTTAGAAATTAAAAAAGCAATAAAAAATAACAAAAATTTAACCAATGAACAGACTGAATTTTGTGTATTCCCTTTATTAAAATCTGTTATTTATTTAGTTTATTTTATATTATTTTGAATGTTCATCATTATTTTAAATTTTGCATTCAGTTTATATTTAGTTCAGTTAATTTTATATTTTGCATTCATGATCGTATTTAGTTTTTAAAGACACCTGACCTTCCCTTGTCTCATGCACACACTCCCCCCTTCGCCATCACACAGATGTTCCAGATACGCCCTAAACAGATGTTCACCACCTACACTCCACTAACATCCTGTGTTCAGTAATTTCATTCACTCGCTCTTTGACAATGGCTTAGTTAGTCGAAACAGCTGTCAGAGTTAATTAAAAAATTTGTGAAACTTACCAAGTGTTTTTATATATTTTACAAAACCTTTGTATTAATACCAAGTGCCCAACGAGTCATCAATTAATATCGTGGTACGTTACGTTGTCCTACTTGTTAGGGGCAGATAGATTTTTCGATTCAGCAGCAGCCTTCCTATCAACGTTTTTGCCGCTACAAGATACAGCCTCGACCAGCGCTGGTACTTCGACATTTTCATTTCCCCGACGGCAATCATAGATAAGATGCTTCTACGAGATAGATAGTTATAGAGAGATATTAATAGGTTGTATAAGTTCTGAATACGTTTGTAAATAAGTTGCGTAAGTTCAACCTTATGTTCGGGACCATTAGACGAACCCTTAAATCAGCAAGTAAAGGAACACGCCTAAAATTCTACAACCTTATGGCTCTTCCCACACACTTCTTTACGGGTCTGAGAATTGGACTCTAACGAAAGGCCAGGCCAGTTGAACCCAAGCGGCTGAAACGAGATTTCTCAGGCAAGTGGCAAGGTATACTCTCGATGATCATAGTAGAAACACAGATATACGGCGGAAAATAGATATTATGAGTATACTCGACATGATTGCCCAGTTTTGGCTGAAATGGTGGGAACATCTTTGCCGAACGGATGACTGCCGCATCCCCCAAAACATATGGAAATATAAGCCGAGGGGACGGAGAGGTGTGGGACGTCCAAGGAAGTGCTGGAGTGATCAGCTCTAATATTTGCCTATTTGAGACCGGAACAAACCATCCTTAGTTTAATCCTTGAAGATGATGATGATGATGATGATGATGATGAAGTATATTAGTCTTGTTAAAACTTAAAACGTTGCAGGTAAACTACCCCTCCCCCTTAACCGATCTTCACCAAAATCAATAGGCCCAGAGTCCTCTAGAACTAGAGCACATATGCAACACATTATTTGATTCTGTTTGAATTTGCGGCAGTTATCGTTTACCACAGAAAACATTCTACAAACAGACACATTTCGAAAACTGACTTTTTTCATGTTTTGAGGGTAGTACAATCAGAATAAGCCCTCATCTCGAACACGACTTTTTTCGCGATCACCATACTTCCATTTCCTTATGGAAAAACTGATGGTAATTGAATTGTCAAGGAGACGTATATTTCGTTTGTCTGTATGATACAATTAATGGGAAAATTGTTCTAGGTTAGTTTGTCTATTCGTACAAGTGACATAGATACCGTTGTAAACACGCGTGTTAAAACAAAGACTAACGAGGACACTTGCTGGGAACAGAAAACATTGAAACAGACATTTTGTGGCGAGAAGTGTGTTGCTTGTGTTTCAAACAGTTGCTTAGTGGCTGCTACCGCCACCTCTACCGCAAGCAAGTAGACAACACTTTGGACCGACAAACTAGGGCCGTCTTGGAACACAAACTGAAATTATGTTTTAATTCGACTTGTTAGTGGTAGATTGACTTGTCGATTCAGCAACAGCCTTCCTATTGATGTTTTTGTCGCTACAAGATACAGTTTCCTCCAGCGTTCGACATTTTCAATTCACTGACGGTAATCATAGATAAGATACTTCTACGAGATAGACAGTTCGAGAGAGATATTAAAAGTGCGGGACCGACTACTAAGCGAACACTGAAGTCAGCAAGTAAAGGAACACGCCTAAAATTTTACAAGGTGATGGCTCTTCCACACTTCATTATGATTCTGAGAATTGGACTATAACGAAAGGGCAGGCCAGTCGCACCCAAGCGGCTGAAATAAGATTTCTCAGGCACGTGGCAGGGAATACTCTAAATGATCATAGAAGAAACATAGATATACGGAAGGAAGTAAATATTAGGAGTATACTCGACAGGATCGCCCAGTATCGGCTGAATTAGTGGGAACATCTTTGCCGAATGGATGACTGTCGCATCACCAAACACCTATGGAAATATAAGCCAAGGGGACGGTGTGGGACGTCCGAGGAAGCGCTGAAGTGACCATCTCTAATCTTTGCCTATTTGAGAATGGAACAAACCATCCTTGGTTTAATCCTTGAAGATGATGTTGATGATGATGATATTAATAAGCAGGCAAACAAAGGGAAAGTATCTAATAAGAGGATAAGAGCTGTTCAGTTAACCGAAAATCAGTTTAAAGGTGATGTGAACTTGTTATGAGCGTTGCATTATGCGAAGTAAGTCGTAGACAATCGGACAGAGAGAAAGGAACAGACTGCTAACATTTGTGGTGCGGTGCTGTAGAACCAGGGCTTGATTTCAGGGCGAACGGGCCGGAACCTCTTTTATCCAAAAATAAATTACGGTAATGAAAAAAATATATGAAAAGAAAAACCTAATTACTACAAAAATTTACTACTACTTTTTAAATTGTGTCCCTCATCAGCCCCACAACAAAACTAAACATTTGTCAAAATCAAAAACAAGCACTCGTCTTTATCTTAACTAATAATGTATTTCAAAACAGTCCCAATAACCTATGTAGAAAATGGAATATTAAAAACTTGCTTCAAAATTAAAACTACATGAAAGGTAACTCTTTGGGAGGTTTCGAGAATATGTGCATTCCAGAATTTTTCCGGATAATTTTTCTACCTTGAAATATGCTTTTTAATCAATAGCAATAACTACAAGTGAATGTGAGAGGGCTGACCATCGTACAGCATTGGGCACAAAGAGTAAGGAAAGATGATGAAACAAACAATATGACGACACAATGATGAAACTATGGAAACGTTTTTAAAACGTACTAACCACCGAAACCATCACTCAGAGTTTGACTGAGGCTCCGGGATGACGCCATCATAAGTGACATGTTTTCGATCCTCGTGCGGCTAACCTGAAGATGAAGCTCTTTAGAAATAACAGTAAACTTTATCACCTTATTAGATACTAGTTTATACGCATGGTACATATGTTATAAGGCTTCAAAAATGTACACCTTCTTTGTAATAACTTGATGTAAACTTATACGCGTATATAAAATGTAAGTATATTTGTATTTTATACTTTTTTAGCGTAACGTGTCCCTTATTAAATAATTATATAATTATTTGTAAATCCGGTGTTTACAAAATAAAATGTGACGATTGTGAGGCTTTCTACATCTGTCAATCAGGCAGATGTTTTTACACGAGATTTTTGGAACATATTCCCAAACCGAATAATAATAAATCTAATTTTGCACAACACTTAATATCAAGCGGACACAATTACACTAGCTTTGAAAACAATTTAACAGCATTACATAAATGCAAAAAAGGTAAACTGATGGATAGTCTGGAGGAACTTGAAATTTATAAAGCTATAAAAAATACCACCACCAAAAGTAATATATTGAATGATCAGGTAAATTTTGCATCGACCAACTTGTTCGACACTGTCATTAGATTAGATTTTAATCTTTGACCAGTCGTGTGACGATCGCGGTAGTGAGTGCACGCATGCGGGAGCTCCGGCCGTTCTTCG
>CM068372.1:20285056-20322405 GCA_034769895.1 Magicicada septendecula
AAGAGAAGAAAAAGATGAAGTAATATTGTTATATTTGGTGAGCACGTTGTCTATAATTTTGACGTTTAAATGATGTTATGTGATTGCTTCAGTTAGCAATAATCAACATTTTTAATGGATAATCGATAAAATAGGCCTATTGGAAGTCATTCGTTGGACTACTCTGGCAATTCTGTGTGTTTAAATATTTGATTGCCTTGTTTTCAGTTCGACAATATTGTAAATGTATCGAACAAATTTTATGTGAGTCTGCTGAGTCGTTA
Source organism: Magicicada septendecula (assembly GCA_034769895.1). Taxonomy (NCBI): domain Eukaryota; kingdom Metazoa; phylum Arthropoda; class Insecta; order Hemiptera; family Cicadidae; genus Magicicada; species Magicicada septendecula. Next base: position 20,285,320 of record CM068372.1, read on the forward strand.
AGCGTTCAACTGTAGAGATTTTACAGTAATTACGATTTTAATGATGCAAATAAAAACTGCTGGAGGACGCTATTAGCTTCCACTAAACGTACAGTACATGATAACCGGGTTTAACATTCACTCGATGTTAACTGCAATGTAATTAGTAAACGGATACATAAAATAAAAACAAAACTGATGAATGTCTGTATACAGCACCGACATTACAGCTGCGATTGATACTCCACTGAGCAATTAAAAATAAATTATTATTATTGTTATTACAGTCTGGTCCATAGACAACAGGCCTAACACAGTTTAGATTGGTCAACCCGTACAGAGGGAGGGATGTGAATCCACGACAACGTCTAATTTGTGTAAGTATCATAACAACGAGATTTTATTGTTAGTGGTTAGTGCAGCGCAGTTGTCACAAAGTACCCGGTTGGAAACGGTGCCATGAATATCGTTACTTAGGGTAGTTGAAAACCAAGGTTTTATGTTCGTCGACTGTTGTGTATCGATGTGACACTCAAAAAAGGTAATGTCAGAACTGGGAAATGAGACGACGACGACAAGTCGGGGCTGGGCAAGCCCGTCACCCGGCGTTTCATGCGTCACGAGTTTGTGTGGAGTTTGTAGGTGTAGTCCAAGTGGGGAATGAGAGCATACCGGAGAATGCTTAAAATTAACTGGACAACCAGAATAGCTAAAAGATAGTCTGTTAAGAACATACTGTATAATTTTTTAAACACACAGATAACTTATTTTTTCTTTTTCTTCTTTCTTTAACAGTAGACATTAGAAGGGAAGAAAATTTAATTGAAGTACTAAAACTTAATCGTTATCAAAAAACAAAGTGAAAAAAGGCGGGCAGAGCAAGAAATATCTTCATATCAGGGTAGTACAAGGATAACGTTCAAGCCTAATAGGGAGAAGTTAATATCAAACATGGATTTTGAGTTAAGAATGAAGTTTCTAAACTTAGGTGCATAAGTACACAGTACCGAACTTTATATAAGCTACTGGCGGACAACAAGTTGAAAGCGTTCTAATTATGATTTTGGAAGAGGAAATGGTTATTGCAAATATAAAGAGGAAAAAACGTGTTCTTGAAAAAGTGAGAAGGAAAGTGAAAAAACAAGAAAAGTCGAGCAGCGAAAAAAGAAAAGAAACAGAAAAGCAAAAGAAAAAGACTAAAGTTGAAAAAAACAATGAGAGAGGTGACAAACAAAATAGTAAATGAATGATAATGATATTGAGAATGTCTTTTATTATATTATGTTTTATATTATTTTATAAATAAACACAGATAAAAATACAATAAAATGGAAGAATTGAAAGGAAAAGTAACAAAACCAGAGAAACTGAAGAAGCAAGAAAATGGGATATAAAAAGAGACACAATAAGGAGAAGGAAAGCAATACAATATGTAAACAATAAAGATATAAAAGTGGACAAAGAGAGAGAGAGAGAGAGAGAGAGAGAGAGAGAGAGAGAGAGAGAGAGAGAGAGAGAGAGAGAGAGAGAGAGAGAGAGAGAGAGAGAGAGAGAGAAGGAGAGAGAGAAAGAGAAAACAAGAGAGAAACAGAAATAAAAAGAGAACAAAAGACGAAAATGGCGGGGGGGAGTGAGGAATAATTCAGAGCAAATCATGTAGAGGGATACGGCACGAATAAGAAGAGCTATAACAATCGGAAGCAGAAGTACAAGATAAACGGAATAGGATAGAATGGGGAAGGCAAATAGGAAGAGGTAAAACAATATAAGAGAATAGAAAACAATGTAAAGAAGAACAAACAAGAAGAAAAAAAGAACGAGGAATATGATAAAGCGCAAAAAGGAAAATTGGAGAAAAGATGCTGTGAATAAATGATGGGAAAGGGACACTGACAAACAAAGAAGGAAAAGAAAAAACGAAGAAAGGAAGACAATGAGTAAGAGACGAAGAAAGGGAAAGTGAAGGCACAAGAAAATATAGGAGAAGAAAACAACAGAAGAAGAAGTAAAACTGCCAAAACAAAATCAGTACGGAGTATACATACACAAACAGTATACATGCTTTCCATGTTTTAAGATTTATGTTTAAAATCATTTTCTTGTATTCGGTTCGATAATTTCTGAAAAAGTACCCCCTCCCCCAACTTGTAAATCGAGTTTTATGTTTGACAAATTTAAATTAAATATTTCCATAGAAACTACTTCTTTGTTGCCGAGAAGTAATACACATATAAAAAAATCGGTATGGAGAACCATACATGACTTCCATGTTGTGAGATTTATGTTTAAAATAATTTACTTGAATTCGGTTAGGTAATTTCTAAAAAAATATCGTCCACCCTCAAACTAATTTCACTATTTATAGATATTTTTGTTATTATGGGGTAGTTGTTTAATATAATGTTATTTTCAGTCACTTTATCCATAAAATTTAGTAGGCTTACTTTATTCTTATAAAGAAACCGAACTACGCAGATAATCATCCCTTCTCCGAAGCGCTCCGAAGTCACTCATGGACCCTGAGCATCTTGCAGAGGGTTCATTCCTTAAAGACGAAAAGTCTGTCAATGAACCGTTCCTTTGTAAACACGTGCAGTTACACTGCCCAGCGATCCACAGCAAGCAAATCGCTATCCACGCTGGACACTTTTTCGGCTTGCACGCGTTGTGTTGGTGTGGGTTTCGGCACTTTCCATTTAAAAAGCGTGCAAATGTAAGAAAATAAACATGAGTGAGGCCAGAAATAACGCGAATTGTGTGTGTGTGTGTGTGTGTGTCTTGCCTGCCTGTTTATTGCGGTAATCATAATAATAAAATGGAAACGTAAACATTACATAATTGAGGTATGCTTTCTCATATCTCAATAGAACGATATATTTTCTCTAATACATGATTTAAATTAAAATGAAAAAATATAGAATTTTGTTAAAGTGAAATGAAATGTTTCCATAGAAACTACTTCTTTGTTGTCAATAACGTATTACACATATAAAACTTATAAAATTTACTTCATCCATCATCAACTACCATTTTAATTTATAAAAAAAATTACCCCTCCCCCTTCAACTACCACTACCCTTTTCATTTATAGATATTTCACCTACCTTTCTACAGTGGATTATTATGACCTTCTTTTAAGGATAATTTATTTATCAAAATTAAGCACTTTACTCTTCTTATAACGTAAAAGGTTGCAGGTAAGCTACCCCTTTCCCTTAACCGATCTTCACCAAAATCAATAGACCTCGAGTACTCTACAATTCAGAACTGTATGCAAAAAATTATTTGATTCTGTTTGAATTTGCGGCAGTTATTGTTTGCCATAGAAAAAATTCTACACACACGCGCACACACACACACACACACACACACACACACACTTTTCGGAAAATGACTTTTCTTCATGTTTTGAGGGTATTACAATCAGAACCAACGAATCAACCCTTACCTCGAACAGGGTTTTTTTCGCGATCACCATACTTCCATTTCCTTACGGAACATGGAAGTAAAACGAAGAAAGGGAGATAATGTGTAAGAGATGAAGAAAGGGAAAGTGAAGACAGAAGAAAATATAGGTGAAGAAAGAAATAAAAGAAGATGTAAAACTGCCAAAAAGAAAAAAATTAGTATGTTCATCAATTAAAGCCCATAATTAAATTTAATGTAGAAAGTTGTGTTAGTGGTTATAATCACAAACAGAATTATTATTGTTGCACACCACTATAGAAAAATTATTCCGATTAGTGCTTTCAAGCTTCTCAGCTCATCGTTAGATCGGCATTCTGAAGATGAATGCCGATCTTACGATGAGCTGAGAAGCTTGAAAGCGCTAATAGGAATAATTTTTCTATAGTGGTGTGCAACAGTAATAATTCTGTTCATAATTAAATTATCACAGTATATTATATGATTACCTGTGGCAGCTGCTTCGAATTCCTTAAACGAACACAACATGTTTCCAACGAAATCAGATGTATTTCAATTTTTAATAATCACAAACAAAGCTTTGACTAACGAAACACAAATACTTATTAAGTTTTTGTCACCAACGTCGTATGATTGTCTAATGGCTTTGTAACCAATCGTATGACTTTACCAAAGCACTGATCAAAACTATCACTTGCATCCAAATTCGTTATAAGTGTATGGTTTTAATTTTAAATGTCAAACTATGAAAATTTATTTTGCTAAAAGTCCACTTTGGCTCAAGAAAGGTTTTTCTTTATCCGCACAACTGCAACTTTCTAGCTCTCCAGTCTTCGAAAAGCAAACACCGATAACACTATTTTGATTCCATTCTTATTAAATGTTATAACAAAGAAACAATCACTCCACTTTTAAGGTAAAAAATTTACAATAAGTTCCATACTGAAATTATAAATTTTTCGTGATTATGCCGCTGATAATAATATATTAATTTATTATTCTTTTGATTTTAATACAATTCACACCATAATATTTACAATATGAAAGATTTCCAAAAGCGCGTCTTTAAAACGTGTCTATTTCACAGATAGGTAACCAAAAAAATCTTGTAGCAATATCGATCACTGGGACGTAGTCTACAACGAAGTGCAGCAGCTATTGTAGGAACAAAGGAAAGGAAAACCAGAGAGAGAGAGAGAGACTTGTCAGTGAGGTGGACACGTGATCCAGTAGCGATCAGCTGTTAATTGGACCCAAGGAAGCGGAGACCGATGTGTTTTGTACAGTGCTCTCCCAATTAGCGCTGACTGACGACAGAAACAATTTATTATGTAAACACTTGTACCAGCACCGCATGTATGGTCAGTTTTCTAGAATGTTTTTTGTCGTACACATTGAAGTACTAACAGAAGTTTGAGAGCCAGCCTCTTTAAACTTCATATGATGTCAGTGTAAGTTGAACTTCACAACAGTGCGTAAGTCATAATTAAACAGACGCTATAGGACTATAGTCAACAACAAAAATATATTTGTCACCCCACTGAATTAAATCGACCTATTCAATAAACAAAATCAATAATATTATCAAAATGATTAAAAACCAACCTGTGGTCAGCTTTAAGGGTAACTAGTATCAACCCCATTATCATAAAAGCTATACAAACTTTCTATAACAATTCAATATCGAGAATAAAAATAGGAAGGAATTTGTCACCATGGTTTCAAGTGACCAAAGGTTTACGCCTGAGGTTGTTGTCTATCATCCACGCTTTTCAAGATTTGTACGGAGAAAACAATAAGGGCTTGGAAAAAAATGTCCAGGAACTTGGGAATTCCACTTGATCGTGATACAGTTTATTCATTAAAGTTTGCTGATGACCAATTACTTTTGGCTCAAGATTTTGAAGACATAGTGTACATGACTAGAAAATCCATACAGAAATATTAGAAATGGGGACTAAAAGTAAATACGAATAAAACGAAATACATGGGAATAATAGGTGACCTTCATCAAGACTTGATATTGCAGGAAGACATGTTGAAGATTTCATATACAGAGGAATAAAAGTATTTAGGGGTGAAAATTATGGCCAGTGGAAAGCAAGACAAAGGAAATACAATAAAGAATTAATTTGGGAAATAGGGTATATCTACCTTAAATAGAATACTGTGGGATAAGCAAATTTTAACACAAACTAAAACCAAAATATTTAAAACCGTTGTAAGAAGTATCATGACTTACGGCTCAGAAGTTTGGACTACTAATAAACACACAAGAACAAAATTAATGACAGCAGAAATGGACTTTTGTAGACGTTCGGCAAGAGTATCCAGAGGTGAGAAAATTATAAATGAAGTCATTAAGGACATAATGAGTATGAAAAATTCAATTGTTGATTTTATCCAAACAAAAAAAAATTACAATTGTATGGACACACGAAAAGAATGGCACAAGAAAGATTGCCTAGGAGAGTTATGGAATGGACCCCACAAAGCAAAAGGAAAAGAGGAAGACCACCTATCACTTGGATAGAAGAAATTCAGATTATATTGACGGAAAAAGAAATTGAAGAAGATCTTTTGATGGACAAGCAGCAGTGAAGGATGAGAATTCAATCACTTGTATAATCCTTGGTTCCGGAAAATGTGTGAACATTGTACAGCCGGAATAATAATAATTAAGAACCGTTCTGTGAGGCCGCGGTCGGTTGTAACAGCGACATCGGCGGAAACGTTTCGAATCCCACCCTCGGTGACATTCTTCAGGCCGCAAAAAGCGACAGAGTGTTGTAAAACGGTTATGGCGGGTCTTGGCCGAACAATGCTCGACAACTTTTTTTCGGGTAAGAGTAACGGCAATAATGACACCGGACTTGTGAGGTGACGACAAACATTAAAATCATTAATACATTTTTATGAAGAAAAACAAGTATATAAATTAATGACGATCGTAGAAAAACGTGAGTTACTAAACATGTGACATGAAGTGAACACGATTTCCGGAGGGAAAAAAATGTAGAGTTGATTAAATCTTTATGTTAAAAACAAATACTGGAAAAGACAATTGAATTTAATACTTTTTCCTGATATCGAAAATGCATTTGACAAGTTGAACAGAGTAACATTATTGGGGATAATGTAGAGAACAAGATATCGTATTCATCTAATAAAGGTGATTATAAATCATCATCATCATCTTCACAACACGGCTATAGGCAAGATGCTTCCCGTTCCTCCTTCAAAAATCCTATAGTCATCTCTTTCTGGGTCTACGACGGCAGCGGTATGGGAACATCTGCTCTCCGGTACCAGCGGTGGACACAGCGAGCCAATCCGGCATCAGCGTTCCGAGCTAGCCAATCAGCGATCCCGGTTAGTTAATAAAACCCGGGCCGGCAGAAGGAGTCAGCCGGAAGGAACAGCCGAAGAATAGAACCGCCGCCGTTCTTGCGTCTTCGCACTCCCGTTCCGCACCAGCGATGGATTTCGCTGGGCCGGCAGCCGACTCTACAACCGGTGCCGAAAGAAGAGGAGGACTGTAGTACGCCACGAACAGCAGGCGCAGCTGCCAAACATCTTAGCGCGGCACAACCAACATCAGCTTCCTCGCCACAAGGTCCTTTTTAGGGCCACCAAAAACACTAGAGTGTATTGGCGCCATTTGTCATGCGGCAAGGCTTTTGTCCGGTGACAAGGTTTATATTCCCAGACTTGTTTGGCCAGTCTGGAATCTAACATTCTTTCTAAGTGTCCTTTCCACCGTTGTTTGTAATCTTTTAATTTTTCATTCAAGTTACAAAAAAAAATGTAACTCTTGTTTTACGGGCTCATTCCTTATACGGTCAAGTTTAGAACACCTTTTAATTTCTCAGGGGAGTCGGATGACCCTATCTCGCCCATGTTAATTAACATAATTTAAGGTACATTTTTCTCAGGAACTAAAAGAGATAGCTCCATAATTCTTTTTTTGTTTGAAAGCGGCTTCCTTTGTCTACATTTTGGGTGTTTTTTATTAAAAAATTTTAGATTCTAGATTTTTTATAATTTAAAAAATTACGTTTAAAAATTTGAAATTTTAAATATATTAAATGAGTGTAAGTTAAAAACTGTTTACAACTTTGCAAAACCCAACACCCAAAATGAGAAGTTTATTAGGACAAGTACAACAACAACAAAATTATAGAGCTATCTCTTTTAGTTCCTGAGAAAAATGTACCTTTGTACAGAAAAAAGTAATTTTTTAAGAAACGCGTTTAAAGTTTAAGGGGAGTCGGATGACCCTATGTCGCCCATGTTAATTTACATAACTTAAGGTATATTTTTCTCAGGAACTAAAAGAGATAGCTCCATAATTCTTTTTTTGTTTGAAAGGGGCTTCCTTTGTCTACATTTTGGGTGTTTTTTATTAAAAAATTTTAGATTCTAGATTTTTTATAATTTAAAAAATTACGTTTAAAAATTTGAAATTTTAAATATATTAAATGAGTGTAAGTTAAAAACTGTTTACAACTTTGCAAAACCCAACACCCAAAATGAGAAGTTTATTAGGACAAGTACAACAACAACAAAATTATAGAGCTATCTCTTTTAGTTCCTGAGAAAAATGTACCTTTGTACAGAAAAAAGTAATTTTTTAAGAAACGCGTTTAAAGTTTAAGGGGAGTCGGATGACCCTATGTCGCCCATGTTAATTTACATAACTTAAGGTACATTTTTCTCAGGAACTAAAAGAGATAGCTCCATAATTCTTTTTTTGTTTGAAAGGGGCTTCCTTTGACTACATTTTGGGTGTTTTTTTTTATTAAAAAATTTTATATTTTAGATTTTTTATAATTTAAAAAAATACGTTTACGCGAAATGTAAGGTGCAACATTTTATAAAAACGCTTATAAAATGAGTTTCACTGATCGGAATTGTATATAATTAGTCTTAAAACAAACCTGAGATTCTAAACAATAATAAAACATAAAAATCCAAAAATCGATATTTTTTCCAAAATATCAGTCTCTCAGCCAGTCAGTTATATACTTGGGACCCGGAACTGGAGAGCAGTTGCAATTGACCGGGACAACTGGCGGAGACTGTTAAAGGAAGCCTTGACTCAGTAATGGGTTGTCGCGCGACTGAAGAAGATGAACACTACGGTACTGAAAGATACAATTCCATATATCTCCTTTGGGGCTAAGGTGTGAGGCTCTTGAGAGCTATGAAAGGAAGATTGTACCAGGGGAGATTATATCAGACATGATCATACGGAAGTAGGCATAGCTGGAAGCTTAAATGGTAAAATGTCTCAGTACAAAGCTGAGTGGCGGTTACACGTGGAGAGAATGGATTCAAGTAGATTTCCAAGAAGAGCTCCCTCAATACCGTCCAAGGAGAAGAGAAGTATCGTCCGTAAATGATGGTTGGATAAATTCCGTTGAGACTGGAACAGGAAATTAGCTTATGTCGTAAAGGATGACGACAGCCACTATAAAACTTAAGAAGCCCTATTTTGTAGTTTTGTCTCAAGGTATCTGTAACTGATGAGAGCTAATTAAAACAATATACGCATTTTATTTTTAAAGTGGACCCAAAAAAACGTAAATAATCACAGGAATCACTTAGGAATTCAATTTTCTCCGCAGTCTGATACAACTGAATAGACAATTTATATTCACTTCGAAGATATAGGTAAATGAGTAACCCATAGAGTGTAACCTAAATACCAACTGAAAAAAACGGTTGTGAATTTAACGGTTTTGAATTGGTATTTACAGGGAATAATTAAATTAGCTATTCCATTATAAATATAATCTATGTAAGTGTAAATAAGGAAGTTTAACAATATTTTTGAGATGAAAGAGTATGATTAAGACTAATTTTTGAAACGTCTATTCGTGTGATCTGAATACTATGAATATACGACAAATCTGCAAAGAATGAGTTAAAAATGATATAATGTAAGTATTATTTTGCTGAAAGATATACGAGGTCCGTAAATTAAGTAATGAGACTATTTCAGTAACGTTTTATTTACCATCAAACTATATATAGACTCTATCGCCTTCAAAACATTTCCCTTGGAAAGCCACAGAGCGCTTTAGACGGGGTTTCCACTCTTCATAGCAGTGCTGGAACTCAGAAATTGGAATCTTCTTCAACAGGTCGGTTACATTTTTTAAATGTTGCCTATTGTCCCAAAATGGTGTCCTTTAAGATATTTTTTCAATCTCGGGAAGAGAAAGGAGTCACTGGGACTCAAATCACGTGAATAAGATGGTTGAGGTAGAACAGGAATCTTTTTCTTTGCCAAAAACTCATTAACCGGGAGTGGTGTGTGACAAGGTGAATTGCAATGATACAACACCCAAGGATTCACGGTAAATTTCGTTTTTCAAAAAATTTGGTTGTTCTGCGATGTTTTGACGGTTAATCGAAGGTCAGACCTCACCAAGTCCCTGATTCGATCAACACGGTTAATAGAAGGACAGACCTCACCAAGTCCCTGATTCGATCAACACGGTAAATTGAAGGTCAGACCTGACCAAGTCCCTGATTCGATCAACACGGTTAATCGAAGGACAGACCTCACCAAGTCCCTGATTCGATCAACACGGTTAATAGAAGGACAGACCTCACCAAGTCCCTGACTCGATCAACACTGTCGTCCGTTCTTGACGTTGATGGTCTTCCAGAGCGTCGATAATCCTTAATTGATTCCCGGCCATCTGATAATACTTTAAACCATCTGAAAACCTGTGCTCTTGACAAAGCTTCATTTCCATACACCTTTGTCAATTTTCAAAAGTTTCAGTAGCATTTTGCACGAGTTTAACACAAAACTTGATTGGACAACGTTGTTCGTGATTGATGTCAATCATTTTTATAACGGCCAACAAAAATTCACTTGAAGAAAAGCTTGTTTACGTTTCACGTAGCAACAATAGACAATAAATACAGTGTTGACATATTGACTGCTACATGATTAGTCTCATTACTTAATTTACATACCTTGTATATGCTACAATTTTTTGAAATAACACTAAACACGTTGGTTCACCTGGTAATGACACGAAAAACCAGTGGTGTTGAAAGTGCTGGGTTGAAAACAACAAACAGAGTATGCCAACATAAATTGCTTGAAGCCACAAAGTTTTAACTAATCATTACGTTAGTACGTTTCATTAACGTTTGTAAACGTTAAACGTAAAACCCAACAACGGGACACAGACATAGTAGCCAAATGCTAAAACGTAAAATCCTTCAGCCACGATGAAAGTGATAACGTTTCGCTAAAACGTATCGACTCACGGCTATTTTTGGTCCCCATTCAAAACCCACTTTGCGTATTTAAACTTATTATCACCACAGAGTTTGTTTCAACGAACAAATTAGTCTCAAATAAATATAATTCACTTGTTAAACGTTTACAAGTACTGTACACACACACACACACACACACACACACACACACACACACACACACACACACACACCGCGTTTCACACGTGGCCGATAACAGCGTCTACCGTCATGATGACTGAACAAACAAACGATATTAACAAGTGCGTTGTTTTCCCGACGCGTTAACTGCTGTATTTTAAAACAGGTTAAATATAAATGAAAATGACTAAACTGGGTTTAAACAATTGAAACTAGTAGTAAACATCTGAAGTCTACATAATTGTTTGTTTAGTGGATGCGTGCATATTAAACACGTCGACTTGAAACGACACTTATTTACGAGGGTCAGTTGGAAAGTTCGCGGAGCGACATCTTTAGCTTAGCGGTAGAACTAACAGTTTTAGTGTATCGTAAGATTCGTATTTCGAGTAAACACTTGTTAATTTCCAAATCTATTTGTCATTTATTTACTGTTTACTGGGTGTTTGAAATTCACGTGTCGGGGGTGTTTTGAAAATCGGACGAAATCACGAATTCTTTGTTAAAAATGGTCTAGCGTCAAAGAAATTCACTACAAAATGACAATTGTGTTTGCAAACGTTGCACCTTCAAAACAATAATAGTTCGTATGTGGGCATTCAAAATTTAAACGTGGTCATACAAGCTCTTAAGATGATGATCCCCGCGTGGTGGTCCCAAAACTGCAACAACTGCAAATGCGGCTCCTAAGTTGCTCAAAGATTTTTCGCACCGAGTTCTTGACTGACAAATATGATACACAAGCTAATGTAAAATAACTATGATATCAGCATGTCATCGTCTCTCAATCGCCGGTCTACCAACACTGTGTACAATATTTTCTAAAATGATATCTGGGATTGTCCTAAGGCTTTCACGGCCGGTGTCAGTTGTTTAAGAAAACATTTCCGGTCTGTTTGGCCGTGGTCTACGGTTTAATGACAAACCAAACGTTTCAACAGCACCACTGGCTACCATCATCAGTGGAACGCAAAGAAATCCAAGACCTCCTGAACGTAGGTTGCTATTGTCAGACCCACAGTACTGTGGTAAAGGCTTGTTGAAACGTTTGGTTTGTCATTAAACCGTAGACCACAGCCAAAGAGCCCGGAAAACGTTTCTTATAAAACTGATATCTGGGATTGTTTAACTTCTTGGTTGTCCACAGTGAGGATCATCTTCAACGCTCGTACGATCATGTTTAACCCGAGAAATCACTTAAAAACTATTCTTTTTGCAGATGCCACCTTACCTTCTCGATTGTGAATTTCAATTGATGTTAGACCGTTTTTAACAAAGCATTCAATCACAGCACGATGTTTGATTTTGTCTATTTTTTAAACATGCGTGTCATGTAAATTTCGAACATTTGATAGACTATTTCAAAATCGGTAGAAAGATTTGTAAATTAATACGCGTGTGTAATAAACGTGAATCTTCCAACACACGAAAAAATTTACTTCTACCGCTAAACTATAGATATCGCTCTGCGAACTTTTCAACTGACCCTCGTAAATTAAGAGTAACTCTTTGTCAGTATGCAAACCATGAATATGGAAAAACAATCCAAAACCATTCTATTACATGTCGAAAAGTGTTCGTAATATCAGAAGTTCAATAATGGATCATTGCATACGAAAACAACGTACTGACCACATTATAGGGTATGACGAAAATATAAAAAAAAATAATTTAACCGGTGAGTCGGAAAGGAAATAACTACACTTTTTTTGGTAACTTAAACTGAGGTAGCCATTTTCTTTATCATTGATAGGAGAAGAATAAGAAGAAGGAGGAGGATGATGATGATGAGGAGAAGGAGAAGAAGAAGAAGAAGAAGAAGAAGAAGAAGAAGAAGAAGAAGAAGAAGAAGAAGAAGAAGAAGTAGGCCTAGTAGTAGTATTAGTAGTAGTAGTAGTAGTAGTAGTAGTAGTAGTAGTAGTAGTAGTAGAAGAAGAAGAAGAAGAAGAAGAAGAAGAAGAAGAAGAAGAAGAAGAAGAAGAAGAAGAAAAAGAAGAAGAAGAAGAAGAAGAAAAGACGTCGCTCTTGACAGAGTGAAATCCATACGGTAAATGACGTTAACGGTGTGGTAGAGAAAATTAATATTCTCTCAGCAAATTGAGTTAAGAGTATTGTAAATGAAGCGGCTGTGTCTGTGTATAATGTGCATCGATTGGTTCGTTGGTGTGAGTTATTGTAGTCGGTAATTGCTGTTACACGCCATGGCGTCGATTACCCACGTAATGTGTGCGGAACTTGTGCATTTGTCTTGGACGCGAGACGTGTAACGTTGTAAGTCTGTTATTACTTCCCTTCCTCTGTGTCCTATTGCCATAACCTAACTGAGCATGTGTACTTGTACTTTACACCACGCTTTATTCGTAATGTCCCGTCATAAGCCTACTTACTTATCATGTTAGTTAGAAATCTTTCTCTAGTCCTTTTGCCTCCTGTTTTATCCCACGACTGTCCAAGTTTTGTTTTATTGAATTTTGGGTTTAGGTTTTCTAAAATTGTTTTACATTGATGAAAATCCAACATAAAAATTATTTTTAGTTATACATCCTTATCAGTTTATTAGTGATAAGTCGGGTCCATATGGACACGCTGGGCAGTTATGTATGCAAAATAAATTAAATTATATATACAAGTCAAAAAATAAAATAGTTTGTTTAAATAGAATCTCTGCTTAGAAAAGTACATATAAAAGTTAACTGAAACATAAAAGAAAGTATTTTTCATAAATTATACATTTTTGTTACTTTGTGAAAGTCCTCAAAACACTCGACGCACAGCTCCACGTTACACTTTTCACACTGGGTTCGCACTGGAGATGTTTTCTTTTTACAGCCATCTCCAGCACATCTTCTTTTTCTATCAATTTTTTGTATCAAATGATTACATGTGATACAAACGTATACAAAACGTATGGAATCTGACACTATTGAAGAAGTTTGTGAAGAAAAAGCTGGTCTTCCTCCTACTTTAGGTGGGTGGCTTTGTCTAATGAGATAGTCTTGAACTACTTCATGTCGAAACTCCAGTTGATTCACTTTTTTCCCAGAACGATGAGCAATTAACCAGGTAACTTTTTGTTTTTCTGGGAGTATCTTTTCACATTAAAAATTGGCTCACAATTTCACACAATGGATACAACTGAAATATCCTTTCACTTTAGTTCTAAGACTCCATCCTCTTTGTTTATTGGGGATTCATGGTATCCCCTTGCTTTTTTTCCAAATCTTTGTTTCGTGCTAGGGGGTAAGACTGAGTAAGTCGGTTCTGTTGGATTGTCCCTGTTCCACCACACCCCTTTTCTCGAAGGAATGCCAGTTTTTTTTTTGGAATTATTTATTATACAAAAATTTTATTGTTTTTATTTATTATTATTATTATTATTGTTTTTGTTGTTATTATTATTATTATTAAAACTGAAACTGCTTTTAAAATAATAAAAATACAGAGAAGTGTACATATTATTATTTTATTATTCTTGAAATACTGGATTATTTATCATATGGTCGTATTTATTCAGAGTAATAGAATATACAGAGAAGTATGTATATCATAACTGCCTAGCGTGTCCATATAGACACATTAACATTGACACATCTATAAAACTAATAAATGGTTTCAGATAAACGTCTAACCTCTTTTTGTGCTAGACTATATTGTTTTTAACAGTTACGAAGACCTATGTGACTTTATATAAGTTTTACAAAGAAAATAATATACTTGCACTTGGTCTATATCCATAGTTTTCACAAAATTAGAACTTCGTAAAACAAATGCGTCTTAAAACAAAAGCAGAACCCTTATTATCTCCTATAACCAAAAACCTATTGTTGTAGAAGAATGTTTTGGATTTGCAACCTTAAACATCATTCCCACAAAAATGTTCCTACCGCCTCAAAATGTACCCTGCATGCGTGTCAATATGGACACGCGAGGCAGTTAAGGGTTAACTTATATCTACCCTTCATCTTACTGCATTTGGATACTGAGATTAACGAAATGTATACTGTACAGAGATATCGTATATTGTACAAGTATGATCCAGGCTACTGAATAGTTTACTCAATTGTGTAAAGATCACGAGTCATGGTTCTGTAGTATTATTAGGTATTCTTTATCAAGGAACATAACTCCCAACTTCTGTATCTGCAGAGAATAAAGCGTGGACATTCATATTATTAAACCCCAACAAAACGAACGCTGCTAGTGAGTGGTTTGTGTTTTCCCATGTTACAACAGTCACATCGATATTTGGGCGGCAGTGGCAGCAGCAGTCGGCTAACCACTGCCGCCACAATCATCAGTCACCATCCGCAACACGTATGCGTGGTAATTAATGACCTCTGTGTTGTTGTATCGATTACAGTTAATTGTTGGTGTTGGTACCAAGGCTGTGCTACGGCTAACGATTTGAATTGTTTCGGATGAAAACTAGTCTTTAAAAGGGTTAGTCTTGAATTCGTAATATTAATATTGATTACACTGATTTATTCGTAATTACTCACCATTATTCTTTTAATAATATTATTAATAAAAACACCCATATTTTCTTTACAAGCGTACGAGTTATTTTGGGGGTTATGTTAATTTTGTCTTATTTCTGTTGAGATCCGTCCGGCTTTTCGTGAAGATTTTGAGTATTTTTAGTTTTCTTAGTAGAGGTTACCAACGTCTAACTAAAGAGGTAAGTGTTGGGGCTGCCATCTTCAGGTATCCTAACAGGTTATCTCCCCTAGCTGAAGTTTCCAATTTTAAGGAGCTGGAAACTCACCTTTCAGCCTCTTCCGACAGTTACGTAACGCACATTCATTGTACACCATGCTTTCCAGGGGTCACACGGCTTTCACCTTCGAGGACGTGGAAGTAGGCTTTGCTGGCAGAGCTGACTTGATCTCTCAAGTTCCGACTTTTGTCGGGAACAGTGGGCATTAACCGAAATTTACTGATCTATTTCCTTTCGGCAAAGAAACAACCCTTCGGTACCCTTTACCGGCCTTTGATCCCAAATGAAAAATAAGATAAGACAAGGAAAGACACAAAAAAAACATTCTATAAATTAATGGCAACACCTGTTTTAAGTTATGGAAGTGAAACTTGACGATAGCGAGAAGTGATGAACGAAGAACACAAACAAGTTAAATGAAGTTCTTGAGGAAAACCAAAGGTCGCACCCTTAGAGATCAATACAAAATGAAGATATAAGAACTGAGCTAAATGTATATTCTATGGCCAGCAGAATAAGGAAAGGACAAATAAAATGGAGGCAGTATATAGAGAGAATGGAGGATACGAGGCTAAGTAAACAAATAATACGCTACAGACGTCAGGGAAGACGTGATAGGCTACAGGTAGACTTCAGTGACGTCGGAACAGGCTGTAAGCGTACACCTTGACGTGGAGAAGAAGAAGAAAATACTAATTTGTATTGCAACGTGATAAATAATAATTTATTTTCTGTTATTAAACAAATGATTTTAAATGCTCTTAATTACATCTTTATATATTTAAGGCTTATATTTTCTGAAGGTGACAGTACAGAAAACTGTGGAAATAGTGTAAAAACACTTCTTCAGTGTGATTAATTATTTTGAAAGTAAAAAAGTTGTTGTTAAATTTTCTTGGATCCTTTCCGTGTTGTCCAGTGCTGTTTCCGTATCTCTTGGATCCTTTCCGTGTTGTCCAGTGCTGTTTCTGTATTTCTTGGATCCTTTGCGTGTTGTCCAGTGTTGTTTCCGTATGTCTTGGATCCTTTGCGTGTTGTCCAGTGCTGTTTCCGTATTTCTTGGATCCTTTGCGTGTTGTCCAGTGCTGTTTCCGTATCTCTTGGATCCTTTGCGTGTTGTCCAGTGCTGTTTCTGTATTTCTTGGATCCTTTGCGTGTTGTCCAGTGCTGTTTCCGTATCTCTTGGATCCTTTGCGTGTTGTCCAGTGCTGTTTCCGTATCTCTTGGATCCTTTGCGTGTTGTCCAGTGCTGTTTCCATATTTCTTGGATCCTTTGCGTGTTGTCCAGTGCTGTTTCCGTATTTTGTATAAGTCTGAGTCTGTAAGATAATCGTTGAATTGTTAATTTGAATTGGATACCACAATTTTTCTAAGATTTCCTTTCTTTCGAATTTTAGAATTTATTTTACAATTGTAATGTTTTCTATGCGAATCCACTATTAAATACATGTAACAAAATATACATTTGCGAATTAGACAACATTAAAGTTATTTTTTGCATCCTACTCTCCAAAAGCCATTATATTTTTAATCTCCTTCTCGTAGGTTCCATTCACTCAACATATTCCATTCACTCAGGTGCCATCTTTCCAAGTTTTTCTTGCCCTTTCTCTTCTTTTTCTTCGTTCTGAAGTGTACACATTAACATTTTTTTGGACATCTTTCGTCCTTCATTATTTGTACGTGACTACACCATGCTATTGCACTCTAGGGTATCAGTATCAGTAATTGCACTACAGACTTCTATTGACTTGTGCACTATAGGTTAGTTTCCACTATAACACACAGCGGACGCCTTAGCCAAGGCTGAATTCACTAGCAAAAGTTCACCAGCAATCTAAGCTTGGATTTCCTAAAGAAACTAAAAAGTTTTATACTTGGATGATTGCTCTGTATAGATCGGATTAGGAGAAGAGGGAGCAAGGTGTGAGAGGAGGAGGAGGAGGAGGAGGAAGAGAAGAAGAAGAAGAAGCAGAAGAAGAAGAAGAAGAAGAAGAAGAAGAAGAAGAAGAAGAAGAAAAGAAAAGAAGAAAAAGAAAAAGAAAAAGAAAAAGAAAAAGAAAAAGAAAAAGAAAAAGAAAAAGAAAAAGAAAAAGAAAAAGAAAAAGAAAAAGAAAAAGAAAAAGAAAAAGAAAAAGAAAAAGAAAAAGAAAAAGAAAAAGAAAAAGAAAAAGAAAAAGAAAAAGAAAAAGAAACAAGAAGAAGAGGAATTTACGTTAATAACAATTAACTAGAATAGTCATAGTGGGTGAACAATTTATATTAGTATTCTTGTCTCGATACCAGTTGTTATTTGTTCTGACCATCTATTGGCTTAATCCGTGTTGACTTTTGAGTATTTGTAGTCTGAAAGCCTGATGATATACCGTGAAAAAGCTAACTAAACAAAACCGTTGAAGGAGGGGGGGCAGCGACCGTGAAGGACGGCAGCTGTGAAGTGGAGAATGTTTGCAATGCAAATAAATGTAAATATTGTGTTGCGGCGAGACTTGGGGTGGGAATAAACGGAATACTGGCTTGGCTGTGAACTGTCCGACCAACAGTTGCTTTTATAGTAAACGAAATTTATATACAGTTCACTGAGGAGAACATAAACACGTTGTTGTATTTGTTCTAGCTTTTACTGTGCATTATCAGAGTGGTTGGTCCATTGTTGAGTGTTAACGGAATCGCCTACTGGGCGATAATTTGGACAGCACAGAAGTAGCAATTGACTATATGATAGTAACTAAAGCGACAATGCAAATAGCTGGTTTACAAGCACTTACTGATATCAAAATAAAATATTACGATCAAGTAATTATACCTGAATATGAGGATGACTTGTGTATAATGCTTAAGAATTTGGATGCAATACGACAGGCATGAAAAAACTCGTAACAATACATTGTTTTTACAATATATTTGTTGAACTAATATTTGGAGTTTTGATGGTATCTATTTGTTAGTAATAGATTTATCTTTGTATTAATTTTTTGTTCGCCTGAAGACGACCTCTGATTCTATAGAGGTCAAAATGTGGTGTTTCTTAATTTTAACTCACGATGGCTAATGTTCGAAAAACCTTATAATTCGTAATGAGTATATTGCGTCATCGATTAATAATAATTCGAAGAACGGTATTTGTTCATGTATCTTGTTATGTTTCACTTTTTTGTCCATTCAACACAAAATTCTGTTAACACGAAAAAAGAGCTGGTCTCCGTCATTTCGCAGTCAAACGTCTTAACAATTATAATTAGGAATTAATAATTTATTAATTTTAATAACCAATTAATTGTGATGACAGTATTTGTACAAACTGTAGAGGTAGAGAAATCTGTAAATGATATAAACAGAAATGTATTCTGGTTTGAAAGAACTTCAGTTATCATTCACCAGTAAAAGCAATACAAGAATACAATTTGTTTCATAGTCTAAACGTCTCGTGGGAAATTAGTAGATAGTTTTCATGTTAAAAACAATTGTAGTAAGGGCTGTATGCACTGTCCAGATAACAAAGTAATCTATTTCTCGTGAGTCTACCAAGTTTCCCGTACATGACTGTTTACAATGGTGATTTGAGAGAAAACCATATTCTTAATAAAATAGTTCCCAAGTATCAGACGACAATACGGTAGTCCAAGATTAAAATGTGAAATATGATTACATTTTTGAACTGTACTAGACCAGAGCTGGTCACTCCGGAGCTTCTTCAGACGCCCTACTGAACTGTACTAGACTAGAGCTGGTTGGTCCGGAGCATCTTCAGACGCCCTACTGAACTGTACTAGACCAGAGCTGGTCACTCCGGAGCTTCTTCAGGCGCCCTGCACGTCTCCGTTTCTTCGACTGATTATAATTCAATACTTGTTTGTGGATGCGACAGTCATCCATTAAGTGAATAAGAAAGCAAGAAAAATGATGACGATGAAAATGATGATGATTATGACATTTTAATGGTGACGTTTCACATAAAACCAACTCGTATTGTGAGGTATTTTGGTCACGTAAAAATTACGAGAACCTCACGTAATGAAAGCCGGTAGGCCTGTGGTTAATAATTTACACCTCTGGTAAGGCTCGAGCAAGTGGTGAACTGTTAAAAAAAATATTCAAATTTTAATCCAGCGATTAACTTGTTTTAAATTCCCCATGCTTTGACGGAATCACACATTGGGGGGAGGAAAGCAGGATCCTGTAGGAATAATGGATGTCAGGAATCACAGGGTCTGTGAACAGTTTGAAATCAAACCGCTAAACTTGCAAATAGTTAATCGGTTTAAATATTTGCGATGTTAGGTGGCAAAAGATAATGAAGAAATAAATGAAATAAGGAAAAGGATACAGGCAGCAATAGAGAATATGGTTCATTGACAACTATATTCAAGACAGGGAATATCCACCATCAGTCCAAGGTACATTATATAAAGTCATGACTAGACCGGTGATAACATATAGCAGCGAGACTTGGACTCTGAACAAACAAGCCACTAACGTAGTCAATACCTTTGAAAGGAGAATTTTGAGGATAATATATGGACCACCAATCCAAGTCAATGGGATATGGAGATGCGTCACAATGAGGAACTATACAAGCTATATAAAGACAATGGTCTGGCCACCACCATCCGACTGCATAAATTGAAATGGGGAGGACACATCATTAGGATGGAAGGCAACCGAATACCTAGGAAGGTACTGTTTAGTCAAATCGAGGGTAGAAGGCTTGTCGGAAGACCCAAGAAACGCTGGATTGACGCCGTGGTGAGGGATGCTGATACGTTACTGAAAATAAAACGATGGACAACAATCGCAAAGGATATGAAAAATTGGAGGTAGATGATTATAGAGGCTAAGGTTCGACTCCGAACTGTGACGCTATAGGAGAAGAAGAAGAAGAAGAAGAAGAAGAAGAAGAAGAAGAAGAAGAAGAAGAAGAAGAAGAAGAAGAAGAAGAAGAAGAAGAAGAAGAAGAAGAAGAAGAAGAAGAAGAAGAAGAAGAAGAAGAAGTAGTCACAGGGTTTTCCTACATTGAGGTAAAAATAAATTATGTAGAGACGGTCCTGGGAGCGTACGTGAAAACCTGGGATCTTTAGACAGATCTATGCGGCTATGTGCAAGTCAGTCCCAGCTATGCGTGCTACCCATTCGGTGTCCGAGTCTGAACTATCTAACACTAGCATACCCACCGAGCGCATTGCAAAAGGCAGTCGCTAGGGCGCGCGAAGCATTCTATGTATGCAAATATTTCCCGCGCTAAAATATCAAACACAAAGCGTTCTACAGTTTTTCTAACATAAACTCCAAAAATAATTAGATAGGCTTCAGTTAAACGATACAGTTCCTTCGTTTTTTAATAACAGGACAGATTTAGAAAGTGTTCAACAATGCCAGAAGACACAAAAATTTGTTGAAAACTATAGCCATTACCACTAGCAGTTTGGAACAAATTGTAACCAGTAGAAAGATTTAATCGGTACTGGCTGAGTAAATTCCTCCCGGAACAAGTTGTGTGTGTAGCGATGGTATGCTCCAGCGCGGATCTGGGTTAATCGCTGTCTTTCCCGGCATGTTTACTACTATTGCAGTTAGCGAGAAGCAACGTAAAGGGTAAACCTAGATAACGGTTGAGTAACTTGTCTAATGCTTGATTGGTTTATACGTTAGAGACTCACCTGTCACAACATTAGGATAGCTACGAGGGTCAGTTGAAAAGTTTGTGGCACGACAACTGTAGTTTAGGGGTAAAACTAACATTTTTGGTGTGCTGCAAGATTTGTATTTTATGTGAACCCTGTTAATTTACAAATCGATTTACCATTTTATTCGTTGTTTAGAAGCTGTTTAAAATTGACGTGTCATGCGTGTTTTGGAAAACGGACAAAATCAAACATTGTGTTGTGATTCTTTGTTAAAAATTGTTTAGCACTATCGGAAATTCAGAACGAAATTGTAAATGTGTCAGGAGATGCTGCAACTTTAAAACCAACGGTTTGTAAGTAGGCACGTGAGTTTAAACGTGGTCGTACGAGCATTGAAGATGAACCCCCTCCGCACTGGACGCTCATATACGGTAGCCATCTTGCACAACGCTTTTTCACACCAACTTCTTGAGTTAAAGTATGATGCACACACTCATATTAAATGACTGTGATTTCAGCAAAGTTGTCCACTCCTTAATCTGCGGTCTTCCAACATCTTATGAAATTTTTTTAATAATGACAACTTTTGGACGTCTACTGCTGGGATCGTCTTCAGTGCTTGCACGACCACGTTTAAACTCGATTATGCCCCACTTACCGTTGTTTCTGAAGGCGCAGCATCTCCTAACACATTTACAATTTCGTTTTCATTTTCCATTGGCGCTAAAACCTTTTTTAACAGAGAATTCATCACAACACGATGTTTGGTTTCGTGCGTTTTAAAAACAGGCTTGACAGGAAAATTTCAAACAGCTGGCAAAAAGTGAATAAATTGACAGATATATCTAGAAATGAACAGGTGCTCACGCGAAATATAGGCTACGTCTTGCAGCACACGAAACATTTTAGTTCTACCACTGAGCTTTAGATGTCGCTCGGCGAACTTTTCAACTGACCCTCGTATCAATGACGAAATCTCGTCTGACGACATAACGAAGGTGACGATATATGATTAGCAAGTTCAACGAAGAATACCAGAAGTGCAACTTAATGACAAATACGTATAAGGCTGAATACATTGTCGTAGGAAATACATATATACAGAGACATGTCGCTGTTACCGGAATTTGTGATAGGAGCCGAGTCATACAAATACCTTGGTGCCACGGTTACAAAAGACGACACAAGAGCAGTGGCGTATTTTCGTGGGAAGGAAGGAGGACAAATGGAACCGGACCTCCCCCCAGAGGGTCGAAAATGTTGACGTTTTGAGAGTTGAATTTCGTCAATCTCTTAATTTTTACGCGGTTTTATTATTTTTCAGCTGTGTACGCTTATGAAATAGTATACACAGCTATTACTAGTATATTGCTCTATTTTAAGTATACAATCTGGTTTATTACACAACATTACCGTACTTACGTTTGAAATATGAAACGTATTCAGTCCATAAGTGTCTTGTTCGGTAACGCGTATTTTTATTGTTTTAATTCCATTTACTTCAACGGGACTGATTTCAGCCACTTCGAAGACAGTAATCTTGATTAGTCTTAATTTGTTCTTTATTTTGTAAGAAGCCGAACCGACCCCGGACTCCCCCCCCACCTAAGGCTAAATTCTAGGTACACCACTGCACAAGTGTAGCAGAAATACAAAAAAAAAACAGGGACAAAAGAAACATTACTAGACAGTTACATTTCATTTTACGTAGAAATCAAATAAAAACAAAAACAAAAAAATTAAAACATATGAGGCAATACTAAAACGAATTGTAGTCTACGTAGCTGAAGTGTGGGAAACTACAAAAGATAAGAGGAAAAGATACCGCGAGCAATGGGGATGGGGTATTGCAGAAGGTGCTGTAGACATACATTGCAGTGTAGAGCTTAAAAACAAAGAATTAATATACGAGGGTCAGTTGAAAATTTCGCAGAGCGTCATGTATAACTCAGTGGTAGAACTAAAATCTTTCGTGTGCTGCAAGGCGTTTATTTTCCGTGAACACCTGTTAATTTCCAGTTATATTTGTCACTTTATTCACTCATTACCAGCTGTTTGAAATTTTCCTGTCTGGCGTGTTTTTAAAATGCACAAAATCAAACAGTGTGTTGTGGTGAATTCTCTGTTAAAAACGTTTTAGCGCCAATTTAAAAATCAAAACGAAATTGTAAATGTGTAGGAGATTCTGCGCCTTCAGAAACAACGGTAAGTGGAACACACTCTAGTTTAAACGTGTCGTACAAGCACTGAAGGCTATCCCAGGAGTGGACGTCCAAAAAATGGCATTATTGGAAAAATGCCATAGGGTGTTGGAAGACCGCAGATTAAGGAGTGGATGACATTGCGAAATCATAGGCATTTAATATGAGTGTATGCATCATACTTTAACTCAAGAACTTGGTTTTAAAAAGCGTTGTGCAAGATGGCTACCGCAGCTGGTCGTTGAGTGTGGCGGGGGGGGGGCATCTTCAATACTCGTACGACCTTATTTAATCACACAAGTACCGAATTACGAACCGTCGGTTTTGAAGTCGCAGCATCTCGTGACATTTAAACTTTTGTTCTGAATTCCCGTTGGCGCTAAACAATTTTTAACAAAGAATCACACCACGATGTTTGATTTGTCAGTTTTTCAAAACACTCGTGACACGTCAATTTTAAACAGCTTCTAAACAATGAATAAATTGATAGACAGATTTGGAAATTAACAGGAATTCACATGAAATATAAATCTTGCAGCATACGAAAAATTTTGGTTTTACTGGTAAGCTACAGATGTCGCTCCGCGAGCTTTTCAACTGACCCTCGTATGTACAAGTATAAATGATTGTTCAATCTTTGAACTTGTAAACTCTGTAATCTAAATACCGCACTGCGCCACGTGCAGATGACGTCACGTTTTTTATCTACTAACTACAGCCGGTTCCCAGCTGGGCTGCCTGTAGCGAAATTTTCGTTAGTTATTCTCAATACTCCGAGCTGATCGCTCGTAACATTTCCAGCCGCGGCTACTGGCTTTCATTATTTAAATTATTTAGTATGTGCAACATGCATTGATTCTACTTGGGCTATTCTTGCCTTATTAACAACGATTATGTCTTTCGACTTTTATTTCTAATTCAATTAGCGGGCATCCTGCTGCCTTAACTTCTGCACGTGTCAGCAATCGTATCATCAAAATTTCAATAAACTATCATTATATGAAAAACATACAGTCTACGTTAAACTTCTTTCTAACCAGCCATTTCCAATTAGCGTTTCTAGGAATAACTCAAGAGCATTCAAGAGCTTCCAGACGCAACAATGATAGAATTGATGTAAAAGATTTAAGACAGTACGGACAAGATACCGTATGGGCAATGATAGGTGGCTACAGAAATTACTAGAAGTGACCCCTCCTTAAAAGAAGTAAGAGGGAAGCTCCGAGACACTTGGATGGAAAGCAAAAGAAATGCAAATGCAAGAGAAATCTGAAGGCGGATGATTGTAAATATATAAAATTTAGAAGCTAGGATGCGAAAAACAACTTAAAATTTGTTCATCTTCTTATTTAAGTTACCAATTCCTGTAATTCCAACTTTGTTGTGTTTACTTGCTAAAGTGATACTTGTCATGTTCCGGACGAGGCCTTTCAGTGTTTCCACCTTTTTTTCGTGGTTTGGAACTTTAAAGTTGTAGAAACACTGAAAAGCCTCGTCGGAGACGTGACAAATAGCAGTTTAAGTAAACACGACAAAGTTGGGACTTTAAATTTGTCCAGTAATTGCAAACTTGGCCTATACGTATATTGACTGATTCGACGTTGCTCAATGCCGAAATGAACGTTTGGTTACGCGTAATTTTATAAGTGTCGATAAAAAGAAATATATTTTCCAAATTTCCAGAGTAGAGTTTACCAGAGAATAGTGACTAACAATTTTAATGTTGTAGAAGTTAAGAGTATTAGATGGTTATGGTGGACGTCAGTCAGTGGCCGTGAATTGTTGCTGGATAGGCTTCCGTAAACAAACCGCAAAATGGAAGAATTCAGAACTAATAGTGATCACACCCCTTTTCAAGCCTTGAGCCACTTTTGCCACTATGTGATACTTATACAAGGAAAATATTGTTATATATACTAAGTTATACAGAGTGTTCTGGGAGGAAAGTGAACTATTTTACGAGGTGATTCTACAGCTAAAAATAAGAAAAACAGACTAACATTGTTTCACAAAAATGTAGAACAATTATTGCGATTAGCGCTTTCAAGCGTCACAGCTCATCATCAGATCGGAAATAACAATAATACGACTATACAACTTCTTTATACCCCCACTTGCCCTATCACCTGTACACATTTTTGTAAACAGGCTATAAGTTAAATGTCCTTTCTGGCTATTATTAACCATCGATGTATAATAATA
The DNA here is from genome assembly GCA_034769895.1 of Magicicada septendecula. Classification (NCBI taxonomy): domain Eukaryota; kingdom Metazoa; phylum Arthropoda; class Insecta; order Hemiptera; family Cicadidae; genus Magicicada; species Magicicada septendecula. The sequence goes on from CM068372.1 coordinate 20,310,897, forward strand.
CTGTATAGCGCGCTAGGTGGGAGTAAACGCGCGAAAAACGGTCCGCCGGGTAAGCAGCAGCCCCCCACCAAAATAAGGCAAGAAGCTGTCACTAAGCACAAGATTACACATTGTATGCAGCCGTGCTTCCGTGTTTTGTTAACTACATACTTAATTCAGTTCGGAAATTTTTCCGTGTTTATTAGCGAAACTGTTATGTAATTTTTATTATTTAATTGTATGTAATTTTGATTATTGTGATTATTAGTTTTGGATAATGGTAACTTCCTGCGCTGCTTACAACTGCACTAACAGATACAAGAAGAACAGTGGAATATCATTTTATAGGTAAGTACTGTATTTCGTTTAATTCCTTTATAACTTTTATTAGACTAATATAAAACATTAATTTTTTAAATCTCTACAAATTAATTACTGATTAAATTAATTATAAATTGTTATTTTTTTAACGTTGTATTCTTTTTTCATATAAATTGTGAATTGTCTATTACAGTGTATTGTCTGATAGCATTATTATATTATCAACATACCATAATATAAGAAATGCAAATGTCTAAGAAAAAACTATGGTTTTTCATTATTTTACGTAAAGTACAGTATTAAAAATAAGGAAGACCGTACTATAATAACATAATTTTCCAGATTTCCACAAGATCAAGAGCTACGAAAGAAGTGGATTATAGCTACAAAAAGAAAAAATGTTGTTCCTTCAAAACATACGTCACTTTGTAGCAAACATTTTGCTAAAGACCAGTATCAGTTCAGACCCAACTGTAATTACGAACTGTTGAAAAGCGATGCCGTGCCAACGCTCTTTGACTTCCCCGTGCATCTTTCAAATCCTCTGACAAAAAAAAAGAAGGACCATTATTAAAATCTAGGTAACATTTAACACTAATTTTTTCGAAAAAATGCCTAGATAGATTGTAGGCATAAAATACAAATAAAACTTAGTTAATATTACTCTTATAGTAGTCATTTTTCTACTCAATCTTCTGCTATTTTCATTCGCTTATGATAATAATTAATACTGATTTTATTGACAGCATTAAAGAAGACACATTATTTTTAAACAATTCGTAATTATGTAAGCCTAATTCATTTACAGCGTTACAATTACAATAATTTTATTTCTAAAGTAATTTTACTACCAAAATAATTCATTGTTCACAGGATGCTCCCAGACAAAATAAGTTCCCGCTTGAAACATCTTTATCAAAAAACATAATCGATGGCGATGCTCACGCCGAGCCTGATAAGAATGATCCTACTGAGATTCCTGGTATATGCCAAACAATCATGAAACCACAACAGGGAAGACATTAAATTTTATCTATTTCAACTCTGGTCTCAGCTACCGATTACTGATTATTTATCAATGGTTTTAACTAGCTAAAACTGCCATTGTAAAGCTAGTTATTTAACCAGCGGTTGTATTTGCATCCCATAAGAAATAGGCTATTATTGATAAAATAAGTAGACCTATTTAACAGTGTATTGTCTGATAGCATTATTATATTATCAGCATACCGTAATAATAATAATAATAATAATAATAACCTTGTTTGAAGTAATTTCATTAAATGCATTGGGCAAAATTGGAGAACGTTGTTGTTGCCAATGAATAAACAGCATGACCAAAATTAAGTCCTGTTTTTTATTTTTCAGTTGTGTGTATCGCCTACTGAAAAATTTCTCCGCCGGAAGGTGAAAATACTGCAACAGCGTTTACACAGAAGGGATGCTAAAATTAAATCCATGAAAGATATTATTTTAGTATTACAGAAAAAATTAAATTCTCCTGAAAGGTTACTAGAAATTTTAGAAGATAATTTTTCTGGTTTTCCGTTAGAAATGATTATTAATAACTTTAGCAATAATAATAGAAGTAAGTTTAAGAGGTTTTATTCAGACAAAATGAAGGAGTTTGCTTTAACCATTTATTTCTATAGTCCCAAAGCTTATAAGTATTTGAGAAATCTAAACTTTCAGTTACCTAACCCATCAACTTTAAGGAGGTGGCTTTCTAATTTTAATTGCTCGCCCGAATTTTTAGAAGAGATTTTTATATATTTAAAACAAAACGTTCAAAGCAAGCCACATTTACAACACGTTAACTTGGTTTTTGATGCTATGAGCATAAGGAAACAAGTAATCTACGATCCACGAGAGGGAAGAATTTTGGGTATGTGAATTTGGGTAATGATATAAAAGTAAATGAACACGAAACATTAGCTAGTGAAGCACTAGTCTTTCAGATTGTTGCACTACTCACAACCGTACCGTGCCGTTGGTTATTTTTTTATTGATAAGATTAGTTCAGAAATTTTGTCCAAACTAATACAAATGTGCATTATTAAATTATACGAATCAGGTATCCATCTACATAATGTAACATTTGATGGTACTAGTACAAATATAAACGCTGTTACGAAACTGTTGCGAATTGCCAGAAAAGCCTTTTTTCAATGTGAAAATAAAGAAAGAAAATGTAACAGTTTGTATAATGCTAGATGCTAGCCATATGATTAAATTGGCTCGCAACACATTAGCAGATAAAGGTACTTTACTATCTACAGATGGTGTGATAGATTTTAAATATATTCAACGACTAAACACTTTACAAAAAGAACAAGGATTAAAGTTTGCCAATAGGCTTTCAGACATACACATGCATTATGGCAACAGAAAAATGAACGTGAAAATTGCGGCCTAAACCTTAAGTGCCAGCGTAGCAGACGCCATAGAATTTTTGATGTATAAACAACATCCTGATTTTATTGGTGCTAAACCAACAGTGCAATATATTAGAGTTATAGACAGACGTCAATTATAGAGCTATTCGATTATTTTAATAGCAGGGACCCATTGGTGCAGCACTTCAAACAACCAATAAAGAAGAAGAATTTAGAAAATGACAATAAAATTTTAGATAATTTTTTGGCATATTTAACGACGTTAAAAATTGAAAATATTCAGGTTCTGCGGCATCCTAGGAAAACATTTGCACTTGGATTTATTACGAATATAAACACGATAAAGATTCTGTCAAACAGATTATTAAATAGTTTACAATTCAAGTATATTTTGACTTATAAGTTTTCTCAAGATCATTTGGAACTGTTATTTTCCTGTGCAAGATCTCTAGGGGGACATAATAACAATCCCAATGTCAAGCACTTCCAATGGGCCTTGAGGAAACTTACGTTCAGGAACAGCGTTTAAGCATCTGACAAAAGCAACTGTTTGAGTTTTGACATGACATTTCAAAACTGTTATGAGTTTTGCAGAAGCAGAAGAAACAGTGGACCTAAATTCAGTCAACGTCTATGAAGAACCCATTAAAAACGTTAAATGTCTGCTGGAAAATAAAAACTCGTATTATAAAGATAATATTCTTTTCTACTTGTCTGGATTTATTGTCATAAAAATTAGTTCTAAGTTGAAATGTGAAGAATGTATAAGACTTCTGATAGCCGATGATAGCAACCTTAGCCCTTACACCCATTTTGTTGATTATATTTCAAAAGGAAATTTGGTCAGGGATTCCTCAGATGTAATCAGGATAGTAAAATTTATGTACTCCCTTTTAAAAAATAAACAAAACATTGACAAAAACAATTTAGACACAAAAAAGATGATTATATTAGCGTGTAGAACCTTTACTAATAACATATTTAAAGGTCATACTTCTAACAATGATTATGGTGAAGACACTCACGAAATTAGATTAGTAATGTTAATAGGTAGTTTATTTTACAAAATTGTATGTTTTAGTATAGCTAAAGAAAAGACATCATCAGCTATGTTTTCGAAACTTGGTGTGCGTCAAAAATTAAATAAGTTAGTTCTATTTAGCAATGTTTAGCCCAGAATTGCAATATGTTATTCATAGCAAATGTAGTTTTATATCAAATGTAATATATTTTGATTAGAAATAGTAAGATACGTTGTAATTATATGCAGATAGGCTGTAAACTAAGATTTGTTTTGTACATATTCATCAATGTAAAAAAATGTAAAGCTATGTAATAAACAATTTCGTTTTCATTTGTATTCTTGTTTAGTCAGTTTCCTTTATTTTATTGACAAAATAAAAACAAACTACTACAAAAAAGAGGTAATTATTATACCCTAACCAACCGGTATAGTTAGCGAAAATATGTATGCATAACTTTAATGTTACCGATAACTTGTTTGTTGTTTATAGATCTGTACCGACGATAAAAAGTTTACGAGCTTCTATTATGAACAACAGAAATTAAATTTATATTAAATTATTTTTAAATTAGTATCAGGTGTTCCATTTAATCTGATTGATATAAAATACACAATTTTCAAAACAAGACTGTTAATGCAACGATCAAATCGGTTAAACTAATATTAAGATAACACTGTGGGTATGCAGGCGAAGTGGCTTTTGCCTTAATGTGGTGGGGCGAGCGTAGAGTTGAGCGGACCGAATTCAGTACACCCAGCCGGCAATCCAGTGTTATTATACATCGATGTTATTAACTAGCGAGTTCAGTCACCCATGTCGGTACTTTTACATATCTATCTAGTATATTCTGTGTGTATGTGTGTGTGTGTGTGTGTGTTTACATTCTTTTCAGTACCTATCGTTTTAAAATCTTTCTCATTCACACTTTTAACTGCAAGTTCCTTTTCGGTATAGTTTTACTATGCGATATATTGTATACCGAAACGGAAATTGCAGTTAAATGTGTGAATGAGAAAAAGGTTTTAAAACTTTAGGTATTGACAAAAATGCACACACACACACACACACACACACACACACACACACACACACACACACACACACACACACACACACACACACACACACACACACACACACAGAATGTACTAGATAGATATGTAAAAGTATCGACATGGGTGACTGAACTCGCTAGTTAATAATATAGCCAGAATGGACATTTACCTTATAGCTTGTTCACAAAAATGTGTACGGACGGTAGGGCAAGTGGGGTCCAGTCCTATTATTGTTATTTCTGATGATGAGCTGTAAAGCTTGAGAGCGCTAATTGGAATAATTTTTCTATAGTTGTGTGCAACAGTGCTATTTTTGTTTATGATTATAAACAACTAACACAACTTTATTAATTAAAAATAAGAAAAATTATCGTATAAACATAGGCCCGCAAATCCTTTGTTTCTGCGTTGCGGTCTGCTGAATACGTTTCCCACGCTTCTATTCCAAAGGTAAAATATTGAAAGACGAAAATCCCGTGAACAAAAATTATGCAGTAAAATCAGAAGCTGTTGATTTCTGAAACGTAAAAATGGGTTTCCGAGCTGCATTACTAGTAGTTTTGAAGATCACTGGTAAAAGAGGCTAAAAAGTGGAATAGGAAAATAGACGTTTTTAGGTTTGGTGTACAACAACTTTGTTAAGTTACTGTAACGTTCCGGGCTACGTTACAAATCCAGGGAACCCATCATAATTGACGCTAGCCAATTATACAGGCTGCCTACGTTGTAACGAACTGAAATTAAACTCAACACAAACAACAATAATATTTACGCTAATTATTAGGACACAAGGGGACGGTATTCCACTGATTTACGCACTCACTTCACAGTGTAATAAGATGACATCTCTTTATTAACAAATTATATAAACAAAGATCCCATAACATAAAAATTTATACTGAAATAATTAAAAGGGTTTTCTGTAAAACAAGGGATCATATAGATCATGTAATTTACCTCGGATCCGAGTCTGCTTTAAATATAGTAAAGACGTCTGAATTATACTATGCTCATCTAAGAGCTTGCAAGATTACATTAACCATTTGAAGAATGGTATTATTTATTAAAGGGATTATAATTTACATTTCTATATTAACGTTACAACGTATGATTTTCACTACTACAGTTTACATTTCTTTGGTTTTATTTATTGCTTAGAGAAAATTATTGTCTTTGAAAAGTCTCTATCATCTATAAAAGTTATGTTTCAAAGTAATTAATTCTCGATAGCCAAGCTATCGAGTCACCTCTAAAATAAGCTTTGCTGTCCTCGTCCTGGGGTGTGACTCTTCGGAATTCTGGTAGTCGGGGTAGTCATCTGTGTCGTGTCTCTGGTGAATATCTAATAGCCGTATTAGTGAGTAGATTGATGTAATGCTGCATGAAGTTGGGTTGATCCACGCCGGTCCTGGTCAGCGTCGTATGGGTTATAGACGTCCGTATGTGCAATTTGGCAGGTCACATATTCACATGTAGAGTTGTACTGGAGTTTACATTTTAAGTAGAGACGTCACCTTGTTTACGTGTTGATAATTTTTCTTATATTACTACATTTCTTGAACAAACGTTTTCTACATCATATACATTAAAAATCACTAGCTCCCCACGTTTTTGTGGTAGCTAACCGTTATTTTAAAGTTTACATAACACACTTTTGAAGAGCCCTCGTTTGGAGGTGTGTACTGTCTGAACGCCGCATCGTAACTCTTAACTTGATACGACTGGCACATAACAACGAAGCGGAGCGAGTACTCCGCCATAATATAGTTCCAACTTTTATTTAAATAGACATTCTTATAGCAAGATGAAACAAATTATTTAGACTTATTTAGTTTACAGGAATTATTTTAACTACTATTTGTGCCTTCAAATTATTAATTACTTACATTACGATTTTCAAATATTTCTAAGTTACAGACGGTTCGCTAAGCACGTTGTTTCCGGAATTAAACAGGTCAACGCATGATGACTTACTAAAGGGTTAACTGTAATATTATTAACTATTAACAATACGATTTTTTATTACTTGTTTAGTTAGATCTTTTTCCATTTAAATCTCGTACTTATTCTGAGTTAGTACAGGGGTATTAGGTTTAATTGTGCGATTTAAAAATACTTAATTGCTTTCTCAGTTTTTTATTATTAAATTTTTTATTACCAATTAAATCGTCACATTACTAATAATCAAAGAAAAATTTCATATAAAAGTTGTAAAATTTAAGTTTTTGAAATATTTGATTTAAATAATGTTTGTTAAAAGAAACATAATACAAGTTTGAGAAATTTGACTCAACTTAAAAACAAACACATGGCAGAAAATGTTACGATTCTAAATGAAATATAAAATAAAACTAAAACAATTGATGTTTATAAAATATTTTGATTTAAATTTTATCGGTGTGAACAATATGTTGGCATTACTGACTAAATGTATTGAAATCTAATCTGAAAGTGACCTGTTGCTGTCCTGGAATAATGTTGTTTTCGTAGTTGAATACTTATTTGAATTGTGTGTGTTCAGAATTTCAATTTGATATTGTTACGCCGGTCTTAGGATCGTCGTATTTTACAGTGGGAACAAAATACAGACACCAATGAAGGCACTAATTACCAGCTTTAATTAGTCACAAATAACAATTTGTAATCAACGAGCTACTCTCATACAATAGTTCAAGTTTAATTAGTCCACACGCAATAATAATTGTCAAGTATTAAGAGTTTCGGCACTAATTATACCACAATAATCATTTTCCACTGATCCACAACAATCACTTGGTCCGCACTCTACAATCTCGCCAGGTGTAACTCACTTCTAAGCTGTTGCTTATATAAGTCTTGCAGATGTTCCAGAATAATTATCAGTTATTTTGGCGACCGACGTGTCGGCATAATTTGCGTAGTTAAGAGTGCTCGAACAGTCTGGAAGCTACTTGAGCGCGTGGCCTTGACAGAGACACTGCACCTGCCTACTTTACGCAATTGTCGTAGCAACATGTTTTCTTATTTTTACCCTAGAATCACCTAAAGCTGTAGACATTAATCACCTTTTCGACAGAATACATGTACTTCGATTCTACATTACAGAAAGTATACTTTTAACAATACATAAATACAGTAATGCAAGGGACCTTTGTTTTAAAACGTTCAAGAAAAAAAATTCATCAAAACACAAAGTTACTAGCGTAAATGTACAAAACGAACGTAATTGAATAAATTTTAATTAATTAGATTTACATTTAATTAATTAGATTGAGAGCGCGGATTCAGTAAGAATTGTTTTTGTTAGAAGTTTCCGTCGTGTGCGCCACGCCACAGTAATTTACAGCGAGATTCAATTTTAAATTCAATTAAAATCGGAGAAAGGAAGTGGGGGTCTCAGATTCACTGCCCTGTTTATGTCCCAGTTACTGAGAAGCGTTTGTATTGATTTTAACAAACTCACCAGCAGAGCGCGGGCGAAACGTACACATATACACTCCACGTATGTGTGCCGAATGAATAAACCCTATTATAGCATCATTCTAACTGCGATATTGCGTGGATTGTGTTGTGTTGTGTGGATACCATATATAAATTAATATGGTCGCAGCAAATGTATGGAACGATGGTTTGTTGACATTTAATTAATAAAAAAAAAAGTAACACTAGGAAGGTATGAAAGAAAATTGAAAGACGTGTTTTTGGCTCGTTTTAAGAAAACGACTGATGTAGAATAAGAAATAACATAGGCAGTGGTTGACTTCTAAAATTACAGGTGCCGGAACGCATCAATTCAAAAGTTGTACGGACACAAATATACTTATATTTTATATTACCGTGTAAGTTTACATCAGGTTATTACAAAGGAGGTCTACATTTTTAAAGCCTTATAAAATATATACTATACGTATAAACTTGTATCTGAAAAGGGAATAAAGTTTAATGTTAATTTCTAAAGAAGTTCATCGTCAGTTTAGCCACACGACAATCGAAAACATGTCACTCATAATGGCATCATCCCGGAGCCTCAATCAAACTCTAAGTGAGGGGTCTTTGGTTTGGACATTTAAAACAATTTTCCATAGTTTAATCATTGTGTCGTCATAGTGTTTGTTTCTTGACCTTTCCTTACTCTTTGTGTCCAATGCTGTATGATGGCAAGAAGTAAACTCTCTCATTCACTTGAAGTTATTGCTATTGATTCAATAGCTTAATTCAAGGTAGAAAGACTCTCCGGAAAAATTCTAGAATGCACATATTTTTGGAAGCTCCCAATCAGATGCCTTTCATGTAGTTTTAATTTTGAAACACGTTTGTTTTCTTTCATTTTCTCCATAGGTCATTGGGACATTTTTTAAACGATAGTAGCTGAGATAAAGATTAGTGGTAGTGTTTGATTTTGACAAATGTTTAATTTTGTAATGGGGCAGATGAGGGGTACAATTTAAAAGGTAATAGTAAATTTTTGTAATAATTAGGTTTTTCTTTTCGTATATATTATTTTCGGTAATTTATTTTTGGATCCAAATGGTTCCGGAACGCCGTTCCGGCGCGTTACCCATGGAATCAAGCCCTGACCATAGGTGAGAATTGAATCGTAAGGAAGTTGTAAGATTCACAAAGGATCAACGAATACATGGCCAGTGGCCAGGTCACCTACTGCGGCTGGATGATCAGCTACTACAATTACAAAGATATTTCAATTTCCTGATTTTTTTATAATTTTGTATGTTTCGCTTTAAAATGTAGGCCCTACATGGTAAAACCATACTTAATATTGTTTTATGTTTTTATTTTTCAGCAAAACTGTACAATTCTAGTAGTGTAATTATATCTCCATTATAGCAAACAAATATTTCACCTTGATAGTTCACTTGGTTTCTGAAATAAAGCTTCATTTAACTAAAAAAAGTAGATTTTCTGAAAAACGCTTTTAAAATCATTCGGCTATAAGAGATTTTTATCGTTTTACCTGATTTAAAATAGTCCAGATTCATACTAAGGTCTTCAAGTGTGTCCACTTGGTCCTCTGGTTTTCTGTTCACATTTCTAGCTGTCTGACCTTTCTCATCAATTCATCTACTGCTGTCTCTACCTCAAGGATTCGTTGCAATTCGATTTTTTTCATTACATTAACCATATCTGATACTAGTTTGATGCCTTTTTGTAAGACTTGACACTTACTTATGTTGCCTTCATTGAAGGTCAACATGACTTATGTACACCTAAAGTATCCAGTTGAACAAATACATTTTTGTTTGCAATCTATTCAAAATCAAATGGTTGAGCGACTCGTTGGCGTTCTGATTACTACAATGAAGACATTTTTTTTTAACACATTAGGAGACTCAGCTCAGCAAATATTGGCTTTTTGACAGACATTACAGGACATTGGTGGTGAAAGTTTGTTGAAATGGTAAAAACGGCATGCCTTTACGACTTGTTACAAGAGAGTTACAGATTTATACAAATTGGTAACATTATGAGCACTTTTGAAAGAACTTTTTCTACGACCTCAGTTTTTTTCCAATCATAAAAAATATTACGCCTATTCACTTAAAGGTATCAAATTACTCAAAAAATATTGAAGATTTTTTTAAGACATAAACCAAAAACCGTTTTTTTTTACGAGCGCCCTTAAGTTACAAAGTATGTTATAGTATAGCTGCTTGCTTAGAACAATTGACGAACTTACACGCCATCAGATGGCGTGTTATAGAGATAATGACGACGTAATCTAGTTGTCGTTATGAATCAAGCGTTATGTGTCAAACACATAGTGGGAATCGACATCACGGCGTACGATATATTACGACAATAACTTGCAGACTCTCAACTGCAATAATTCAAGTAACTGGGCTAATGTATGCAGACTTTAAACAGCCAGTTTACTCTGATTCCGTAATGCAACACTAACGGTGTACTTTTCTCTAAATTGTACAGTATCCTATTGAGATTGATAATAATAGTTCTTAAGTTGACGGCAGCGAGCTTCAATGTTTTCTAACTCGACATAAACTTACCAATTAAGTCGGTGTATCAATATTTAAAAGTCTAAGTAAAATTATCGTGTTATTGGAGCACAATAATCCTGTCGGTATGATGTTTGGCTAATAACGTATACGGTTCAACGGACAGCGAAGAGATCCGAAAGAAAATGATTATTTTTTAGATATTGTTTAATTTTTTTTATATTCAGAACACGTAGAAAATAAAATTATCAGAGACCGAATCATACTGTTGTGGGTTAACGTAACAACAGCACGTCTGAAATAAAATTCAATTACTACAACAGCTGTGGGAGACGTAATGTAATGTCCTGTAGATAACGCCCGCCTTGGCTACAACACCGGATAATTAAGTCCTCCGCTATGTTGTTTCTCATTAAATAGCGCTCACCCTTTTTCATCTCCCTCTCTCTGTATCTGTCTGTCTGTCTATCTCTCACTCTCTCTCACTGCCTCTGTCTCTGCCTGTCTGTCTGTCTGTCTGTCTCTGTCTGTCTGTCTCTGTCTGTCTGTCTCTGTCTGTCTGTCTGTCTCTCTCTCTCTCTCTCCCTACCCCTGTTTCTATCTGTCTGTCTCTCTCTCACTCCCTCCCCCTGCCTCTGTCCCTCTGTCTGTCTTTTCTCTCTCTCTCTCTCTCTCTCTCGCTACCTCTGTTTCTATCTGTCTCTCTCTCTCTCTCTCTCTCTCTCTCTCTCTCTGCCTCTGTCTCTCTCCCCTGCCTCTGTCTGTATCTGTCTCTCTCTCTC